>SJYX01019120.1:544029-566920 GCA_006410675.1 Oreotragus oreotragus | reverse complement strand
TGGGGTGGGGGGCTGGGGTTGGGGGGGGCTGCCAGGGCCGAGCTCAGCGCTGGGCTCACGGCCGCGGGGCGACACAGCACCAGGGGTTCACCAGAAGCCACAGGACCACACAAGAGGGGTGACTTTTCCTGGATATAAAAACAAACCGGGGGCGGTGTCGAGAATGGCGAGAACAAATGCCCTTTGCTGGGGGCGGCGCTCACGGGCCCCTGGGACACACTGAACCAGATCTACTGCAAAGACGACACCAAAATTCTGGGCTCTGCCTCTCCCCAAGGCCACACGGAAATGCCTGCTCTGGGACCTCCCGACAACCTTCTCCAAGGCTTCAGAGCATCAAGGCGGGAATTCAGACCCCGTCTCCAGAGTCAGTGGGACTCCAAGTCACACGTCCTCACCAAACGCCCGCTGAGGCCCTGAGCCCACGGGGCACTGAACGTCCTGAGACTCAGCCCCATTGTTACCCAAGAGCAGCCTGATGCTCAGAACAGGCGTCCAGACCCACAAGCCAGGCTGAGACATGACTTCAGGGCAGGCCGTGACCAAGACTGTCTTTAAACAGTTGACGTCTGCCTGCAGGCCTGCGCGCCGGGCGCTGCGCCTCCCGCACAGCTGTACGGGGCAGGCTGCGCAAACCTCGGGGCAGAGCAGTGGCTGCTGCGGTCTCAGCTGTTTGCCTTACACCTGCTCTCCTCGGGAACAGAGATGTCGAGACCAGGTTTGCCAAAGTGTTTACTTTTCTTTGCTGACTCTAGTCTTCAATTTCTTGATGAAAAATGCAAACAAATGCACAGTGAATGGCGACAAATACTTCCTGGTTGTGTTCTGATTTATGCAAAAAAAAAAAAATTATTTTTTTTACCTGTTTGGATTCCAAGCTGGCTGGTTCTGGAAGAAGCTGAGAGAAAATCCTGATCCCAGATGGGAGAGTTTTGACTATAAACTTCTTCTTCTAACATGGACAGAAACCTAGGCATAAGAATAAAGGCAAGAGTGAGATCACAAATCATGCATTACTAGGGGGACAAGTGCCGGGCGCCCATGGCAATCACCCCAACACTAGCATCTCATCCTCAGTTCAGAAACATGAAATAGTTATGAGCCGCATGATGATTTAATTGGGCAGCCTTGGTATATTCAAACAGAAATGCATTTCTACAAATGCATTCCCTTTGGGCTCCACGTAGGTATTAATAGATACATCCTAGACCACACAGAGAATTTCATCAGTGGAAACGCACTTCACCAAGTCCCCCTGGGACAGTCCTGGAAGGAGAGCTCGTCTCTCCTCCGAGCCATCGTTGTCATTTCCCTCACAAAAGCTGCTCGTATTTACTAAGTCCTTGCCACATGCCTGCACTGTTCTGACAATGTTTTATTGAATCTTCTCATCAACACAATGAGTTACAGATTTTATTTTTATTTATCACACACATGTACACATAGCTCTTACAATAGGATGGACACTGTTCTAAGCAATCAACATATATTAACTCACTCGCTCCTCCAAATAACCCGATGAGACAGGATCCATCACTGTGCTCATTTCACAGATGAAAGCAACTCAGGGCACAGGCAGACTCAGTAACCGGTTCAAACGCCCACAACCAGTAAGCCGCAGGGCCGAGACTGACTGCCTTGTTATATCTGCCTTGTTATCTGCATAAGACAAGCAGGCCTCAGGCTTCGGGCCCACGGAGACCACCTGCACAGCCTGGTCGCAGGGCAGCCCCCGAGCCCACCCAGGCTTACTGAACGGGAGGCCGCAAGAGAGGCCCAGCAACTGGACGCCGAGAAGCACCTTGGACAGCTCTTATGTTCCCCCCGCAGATGCAAAGACTGTGATTAAAATACCAACACAAATCTATACTTCTGGTATTGGAAAGTCTTCCTGCAAACCTCTTTTCAGGGCACATTCATTCTCGTGGAGGAATACAGAAGAACAGCTAAGAGCTTAGGGTCTAAACCCAGCTACCAAGCTCACCATGTATTATTTCCGTGACCTTGGGACGAATGCTTAGCTTTCCTCTTCCTCGGTTCCCCTTTTATAGAATGGAAACATCAACAGTAACTTCTGCACGAGGTGGTGGCAAGGACCATGCTCAGCTGGTGCTGACTGCTGAGAAAGTGCTCCTTCATGCACTCAGCAACGCTGAATGCCTGCCACACGCAGGTGCCGGGCCAAGCCCTGGAGGACAGAGTGAACACAACCTTGCCTTGCCTTCAAGAAGTTTATATTGCAACAAGGTAAAAGATCAGCGATTAAACGTCTCTGAAATTCTGAAATCCAAAAGCCCTTTAAAAAGTCTTTTTCCTAATCCATTTAGCAACAAAAACTGACCTGAACATATGCAGGATTATTTACAGTCTTTATAAATGGATTTGCTTCAGGGGACCTACCCCCACCCCCAAGCTATGATATATATTCTGTGTGTCCTGTTACCTTTATAAAGGGGTCAAGTTACCTTAAAACTTGAATTGTGAATCCTACCAAGTTTGGATCACTGATTAAGGACTTAGATTAAAATTAACATCATCATCATCACAAGTAGGGAAAGTACCACTAATCTCCTCATTAATCAAACCCAGTAAGACTGCAGAAGGCAGGGGGAGGCCGGGTTTCGACAGTGAAGTCAGGTGGGAAAGGTCCTGAGGCTCTTCTCTCACACTCAGAAGATCTGAGAGTAAGGGAGCGCCGCACGAGCGCCGTCCTGCACTCGGCCGTGGGACACACGGTTTAAAAAAACAGCAGGAGCCACTTATGCCAAGCCCGCCACCATTAACTAGCGCTTCAGAACGCTTCCGGATGTTTCTCACTAACACAGAAAGGCTGACAGCAACAGGAAGCAGCATCCTTACTGAGATCACAGCTTGCCCTTGCTGACGACAGGGGAGGTTCCGGATGCATCTCCTCCGTCGGCCCAGCAGAGCCTGCCGTCACCTCGCCCAGCCCTCAAGACTTCCCGACCGCCCTTCGTCACAGAAGCAAATTTCCTTTCCTTTCCGCTCCTTCTTTACGAGCAATTACATAACAGGAACACTTCATGAAGCCCTACGGAGACTTACCGAAGAAGAATGCCATTAATAATTTAGGAAAATAGTCATGTGTGTGTTATACACATGTGTAATTATTTCAAGACAATAGAAGTCTCATCGAATGTCATGAGAAAGTACTTATTATATATACAAAGGACACAAAATTGCACGTAGAATAAAAGAACACCATACATGGAGAAAAGAAATAGAAAAAAAGCAGATCACAGTGGCAGGCTACTTTGCCTCTTTGTTCTCTCTGAATCAAACCTCCACCAAATGCCCATTCATCACTTTTAAAATGAAATGCAGATACTGAAGTTTTAAAGAGCACCTGTGTGACTCGATGCATGCAGGGGACGGCACGCACACGAAAGCCAAGCAGGAGGAAGGGCTGGAGCCCCTGTGGGTGCAGAAGTTGGGGCCGTGCTTCTCCCGCAGGGGTCTGGGTTCAGTGCCCAGCTGGGGAACCAGGATCCAGCCTGCCGAGCAGCAACAGCCAGAAAAAGAAGGAAGAAAGGGTGGCGTAGGAAGTGCAGGAAAGTAAGGGTGCGAGCTCTGCGGATACACCTGACAAGCACGGGGCCCCACGGGGTGGGCGGCATTCGCAGCCTGACTGAGCCGGGCCCTGGCTCCACACGGCACCTCTGGCTGCCGAGCCTGCAGCTGTAAATCCCTAAGAGCCTCCAATGTTGTCATATTCAACGGAGAGGGACTGAGGAGGAGAAGTGGGTGGTAGCTTTACCCTACCATTAGTAACAGAGAGAGAGAGAAAGCCGCATTGATCTTCTCAGCTGACCAGCATAGCATGCCAGAACTATGGGCTGAAGGAAGGGAACACTGTAATTAGCAAATACCTGCAAGAAGGAAAATGAGCTTGCTACGGGAAAAACCTGCTCCTATGCAAGATAATTACAATTTCTCTTAAACACCATCATGTGTGACGAGGGAGGGACCCTCTGTCCCTTGGCTTAGGGGCAGGACAACAACTATAATCTGAACACATGAGACATGGCTTATGAGGCAGATGGAACAGAGAAACAAGAAAACTACTTCAATCGCTAAGGAAAGGACTGAGGCCAGTTAAAAGGCAGCCACGGAAATACACGAGCATCCCAGAGTCCCTAACCTGTTTAGGGACAACAGCCGGGCTGCTGTTGAAGTCCTTCTGGACCTTCCTCCCTGCAGGACACCAACTGTTCGGGCCCTGCCTCATCCTGGGTACTGGCTGTCCTCAGGAAATGCTGCAAATCAGGTCACTAGGACTCAGGTTCAGCTAAAGCTCATGAGAATTATCCTCTACCTTACACTGGAGATTCACGCTCAACTGCAAAAACAAACTGTTCTGTCCGTTTCCATCAGAAAATCATTTTTGTTGTTGTTTTGGACCTAACTTATCTTTAAAAATTAAAATGATCATCTTTCCTGAGACACAAATTGGGTAACCCAGAAACAGTACCGATCATAAAAATCTAGCTTTTCGGTTAACAGGCTTCCATCCATCTCTGTTCCAGGAACATAACAGCACCTCTCCTAAACTGCTCTCCACCTCACAGCTGTCCATGGCAGAACCCTCTCAGACCTAGAAAGCCTGTTCAAATGACAGCTTCTGCCCCCACCATCACAGCTCTGATGCGACGTCACCTGCACCCTCAGCCGCCTGCCACTTAGGCTAAAGTCTGCGTTCATCACATTGAAAACCCATTTCCAAGCTCAGTGGTGTACACTGTACCTTCTTACCCCCTGACCTATTTCCTACATTTGGAAAATATTTAAGTGAGTCTTTACACGCTGGACGTCTAGCAGGTTCAAGCAGCAAGGGGCCAAGGGCACGTGTGTGCCTGGGAAGCTGAGTACAGAGGCGCTAAGATCCTCCTGTCGGAGACCTGTCTATCCCAGGCCGGCTCCCTCCCTCGGAGTCCAGTTCGTTCCAGCTGAGACAGGGATGACCCGCCAGCCGCAGGAAGCGCTGGAGAACTGGGTGCCAGAAACAGCCCCGGGCTCTCCTGCACCCCGTCTTGGAGACCACTTCTGCAAGGTCCCCACTGCGCTGGAGCAGCCTGGAGCTGAAAACCCCACACACAGCCCTGGCCCGTGTTCTGAGACTCGGGAGGCATAAGACATGCCAAGGGATCAATCAACCCAAAGTCAAGCTCATCTCAGACGGTCTGGAAACGCCCACAAGGCTCCCAAGGGGCTGCGAGGATGGGGGTCCTGCCCCGCCCCACCCAGCTCTGTCCCTGAGGCTTCGCTGCGCATGCGTCCATCTCAAGCGTGGCACAGAGCAAAGGCCCGCAGGAGCACTCCCTTACTTCGGGAAGTGCGTGAGGACCAGGGTCCGCTTCTCCAGTGACAGCTTGTCCTTCTCCTGCCTCGCCTGCTCCAGCAGCTGCCGCCGCATCACAGTGAAGACGGAGCGCAGCAGCGTCCTCCCGAACACCTGGGCCGTCTCGTACCGCGGCAGGCTGTCGCAGAACTGGGGGACGTTGCAGTAACACAGCCACCTGCAAGGCGGAGACCACAGCATCAGCGCCTGCGAGCCTTGCCACGAGGGACCCCAAGACACTGCTCGGCACCGCAGCCCTTGGCAGGAGACCAGGCTGCGGTCGCGCCGGGGATGCGCCACCAGCGGGTCAGATGCTGGCTCACCCTGCCAGAGCCCTTGGGCCCAGCTCTACGAGACCCACTCCAGTCTGGAGCATCCTTTCAACAGGAGGATGGATTCGAGGGAACAGAGGATGTCCCGTTTGGAGGAGAAGCAGAACTCCCCCACTGAACCCTCTGAATAAAACTTAAAAGCTTCTTTAAAACGCCTACACAGCACTCACACCCCAACAGCTTCAGTGGGAAGATAAAGATCTCCACAAGTGCTCAAAACTCAGTCAAAACGCAGGAAGTGATAAGCTTCCACCATCTGTCGCCTAGGTGTTCAGTGACTCAAAGTCAAAACCGCTTCTCAGCATCGCGCGGGGCTGGAGGGGTGCCGGGCCCCAAAAGTCCCAAGGCCTTTCCTGATGCCTGAACACAGAGCGGGGCACAGGGCTGATGCAGGGCAGATTCAGGACGCCGCATCAGTCAGGAAGCTGGGAAACGAGCATTCATCCACCACCACCTGCTCCAGGGCCTCCCAGAGACGCAAGGCCTGAAATTCCCAGCAGTGGGGGCAGGGGGGCCCAGCGGGCAGTGGAGACCAGGGAGGGACCGGGCTTCAGTGCCCAAGTCCTGCTCCTCGGAGGACCCAGCTCCCCCTCTTCAAGGGAGGACCCCTCTCCCCAGACAGAGCCCTCTGCCCCGCAGGGACCCCCTCCCCAGACAGAGCCCTGTGCCCCACCAGGGGCCCCTCTCCCCAGACAGAACCCTCTGCCCCACAGGGACCCCTTATAGGACCCTCTGCCCCGCAGGGACCCCTATCCCCGGACAGAGCCCTCTGCCCCGCAGGGACCCCTTTCCCAGACAGAACCCTCTGCCCCGCCGGGGACCCCTTTCCTCAGATAGGACCCTCTGCCCTGCAAAGGACCCCTCTCCCTGGATAGAACCCTCTGCCCTGCAGGGGACCTCTCTCCCTGGATGGAACCCTCTGCCCTGCAGGTGACCCCCCTCCCCTGGATGGAACCCTCTGCCCTGCAGGGGACCCCTCTCCCTGGATAGAACCCTCTGCCCTGCAGGGGACCCCTCTCCCTGGATAGAACCCTCTGCCCTGCAGGGGACCTCTCTCCCTGGATGGAACCCTCTGCCCTGCAGGTGACCCCCCTCCCCTGGATGGAACCCTCTGCCCTGCAGGGGACCCCTCTCCCTGGATAGAACCCTCTGCCCTGCAGGGGACCCCTCTCCCTGGATAGAACCCTCTGCCCTGCAGGTGACCCCCCTCCCCTGGATGGAACCCTCTGCCCTGCAGGGGACCCCTCTCCCTGGATAGAACCCTCTGCCCTGCAGGGGACCCCTCTCCCTGGATAGAACCCTCTGCCCTGCAGGTGACCCCCCTCCCCTGGATGGAACCCTCTGCCCTGCAGGGGACCCCTCTCCCTGGATAGAACCCTCTGCCCTGCAGGGGACCCCTCTCCCTGGATAGAACCCTCTGCCCTGCAGGTGACCCCCCTCCCCTGGATGGAACCCTCTGCCCTGCAGGGGACCCCCCTCCCCTGGATGGAACCCTCTGCCCCACCGGGGACCCCCCTCCCCTGGATGGAACCCTCTGCCCCGCTGGGGACCCCTTTCTGGCGCCCTTTCAGGTGAGCGGCCGAGTTCCCACATGCCCAGACAGCGGGAGGAGCCTCGATGACTGTCTGTCCTCAATAAAGAGTGGAGTAATGTTCACTCACTCAGGCTTTCTGACTCACTCTTTATGTTACTCTGAATTATCTCAGCTCCCCTGTGTATGGGGTGGGGCCGTCTCATCTTTGGGGAAGGAAGCCTTCGTCAGTGTTCATTCGTCAAAATTAACCTTAAAACCCTGCTGCTATCTCTGTTCCTGTCAACTCTCCCGTCCTAATAGTTCACACCCAAATGTCACTCTACAATACAGGACCCAGATGGGCATCTTGAGTGCTGTCTCATATCCTGTCAAGTTGGAAACAGTGACCTTGGTAGCAGAAAAAACTAAAGGATGCATTTATTTTGTAATTTATAAGGCACGTCATATAGAAATTCATCGCCTGCAAAGCTAGTCTTTGCTGGAAGTCAGTCCACGGCCACTTAATGAAGTTAGAATACTTGGAGCTGAAGGCAGGCCAGCTCCCAGGGAGCAAATTATGAAAGTACAAACGTAATCACAAACCATAACCATCAGATCAATTTTATGAGACTTAGGTGATCGTAAGACTGTAAATCTTAATAAAAGTGTGTCCAGTGTGGTACAGTGGGAGATATAAGGATTTAAGGATTTAGAAGTGCCGTCCGATGAAGGCTTCTGTGATGACAAGGCTGCTGTGCGCCTGTGCTGACAGTGTACAACAGTCGGAACAGCCGTGTGGCCACCAGCCATGTGTAACTGCTGAGCATGCGGACAAGTGAACACACATTTTCCTTTTTTAGTTTAACTGAAGTATAGCTGGTTTGCAAGGCTGTGCCAGTTTCAGGCACGAAGCAAAGCGATTCAGTTTTACGTGTGTGCACGCAGAGATTCTTTTTCAGACTCTTCTCCCTTGTAGGTTATTATTACAAAGCCGTGAATGTGGTTCCCTGCGCTGCTACACAGGCGGGCCTTGTTTGTCTGTTCCACACACAGCAGCTGCGTCTGCGAGCCCCGAACTCTGATTCATCGGCCCCACCCCTTTTCTCTCTGGTAACCACGTTTGTTTTCCTGAAGAGACTGATTCTGGGAAGGATTTAAGGCAGGAGAAGGGACAACAGAGAGCAAGGTGGCTGATGGAGTCACCACCTCCATGCGCGCGAATCTGAGCAAAAGGCAGACGGTGAAGGGCAGGGAAGCCCGGCGCGCTGCCATCCACAGGGCCACAACGAGTTAGACGTGACGAGCAACAGCTAACTTTAGCCACTTTAAAATTTACTTTCCACCAACAAGGGCACAGTGAACTTCCCTGCGGTACACCACAATGAAAAGACTCTGGAAAAGAGCAGGTTTATCTTCTCTCAATGCACATGCATCTGTGACCCCATGGACTGTGGCCTGCCAGGCTCTTCTGTCCACAGGATTCCCCAGGCAAGAATACCAGAGTGGGTTGCCATTTCCTTCTCCAGGGGATCTTCCTGACCCAGAGATCGAATCGCATCTCTTACGTCTCCTGCACTGGACACGCACATGTATGTCTGAATCATTCTGCTGTATGCCTAAAACTAACACCGCTGTAAATCAACAACACTGAAATTTTAAAATAAATAGAAGAAAAACTTTTAAAATTAACTTTCAAATGGAAACCCTGAGAAATACATTTTCATTAAACACAACTTTACTGTTTTGGTAGAACTCCATTTAGCTTTAACCACTTAAAATGCAGCGAATGAATTAAAATATGCTGTAATTATAACCCCCCCACACTGGATTTGAAAGATTTAGTACAAAAAAAAGTAAAAGACATCATTAATAATTGCTCATATTGATTCCATGTGAAGTGTTAACATTTTTTTACATTGGGTCAAATAAAACACTATTAATATTGATGTCCTGTTTTATCTTTTTAAATGTAGTTACTAGAAAATGTCAAATTACAGACGTGGCTCACATTTTTGGGTCATGTTATATTCTATTTGGCAGTGCTGATTTTGAGTCTGAAGAGCATTCCTATCTATGGTGGTCACAAGTGTCTGAGACTCTACGGAAGACCGATGCTATTTCTGTTACAACAATGATAGTGATAAATATTATAAAATCATAAAATGTTATCTGAAGTACTTAACAGGCCATTCACTCTCCTCAGGGCAGAGGAAAGCAAGGTAGATTAATATTATCTAGTCAAAACTGTCAAATAAAAGGTTTTCTTTTATTTCCTCTGAAAATCACTTTATAGTACTTAAGTTTACACTTTTTTAGTTTAGTTCTGTTTTTGCTTCCAACACTAATCTTATAAATGTCTAAGGGCACTATACAAAAAGACAGGAGATGAGTCAACATGTTTTGGGTGCTTCGGGTGCTGTGGTCGTTGACATGATCCAGGCGTGCGCTGAGACAGAAGGAAACAGGAACGGCTGTGTGTCTTGCTGCTCAGACGTTCCTCTAAAGACTAACCTGGAAAACAGGCTGTACCTAAACCTCTGGTTTCAGGTCTTCTCAAAAGAAGTGAAAGGACGGTTCAGTCACTTTCGCATGCCTAACAGAGACGGCATGGTGAGCCAGTCACCGACTGTTCAAACAGCTCTCCGATTTTCGTAGCACTGGGATTCCTCGCAGTGACCCTGCTTTCTTTAAAAGATGGGGCGAGCTGGGAGCCATGGGTGCAGAAGGCCACGGCGCCTACTCACTGCTGGATGGAAAGTGCTACAGCGCTCAGGGAGTACGTGACCCCTCCCGGTGCTCCTGCACTGAAGACTAGTCGCTTTCAGAGTCCAGACTAGAAGCTGGCTCTCTGAAGACCCATCACACTGCTCCTCACACAATTCATGGTAGATACCATCCTAGGATGACACGCCTAATTGTGAACATTCATGAAGCCCCCCGGTGATGGTCTATACCTCACAGTGCAACAGTCACAGAAAACTCTACCCAGACTCAATTTAGTTATCTCTGATTTGCTTGGATGCTTACAAAACATCTCGCCAAGATAAGCGTAACTTCTAATTTTGAGATGGTCTGCACAGCTCAGCTAATAGTTTGCCACATTCCCTTAGCATGGGATCCTCTGGCGGTTCAGATGGTAAAGAATCCACCTGCAATGCAGAAGACCCAGATTTGATCCCTGGGTTGGGAAGATCTCCTGGAGAAGGAAACGGCAAACCACCCCAGTATTCTTGCCTGGGAAATCCCATGGAGAGAGGAGCCTGGTGGGCTACAGTCCACGGGATCACAGAGTCAGACAGGACTGAGCAACTTACACTTTCACTTTAGCATATTCTGTTGGTCAGATGTATTTTAAGAAGTCATATTCCTCCAACACTTTTCCAGCTATTTTCTCATGGAATTCTATTAGCACACCATCAGAAAATTTCAAAATATTTGTCCAGGTCTGTCTCTAAAACCACAGTGACTTCTGGGGGACATATAAAGGTATATTAAATATATACTCATATAGATTATTAAGGTTAAGTGTATGTTAACATTAATGTATCAGATTTTTCAACATATAAAATACTTATATTTTGCCTAACTTCAGAACAGAGAGTATAAGTAATATAAGCAGCTCTACTGTTCAGCAAGCATTTAATCTTTCATGGGGTAAGTCCTCAGGTGATAAGGAACACAATCATTTTCTGAGCCTTTCCTGTTCCAAGAGGATCCTGTCTCTCCCACCTCCGTGCTCGGCACGTGGACCACGTGTGGTGCAGCACGTGGACCGCACGGACAGGCTGAGCCTGCCCTCCAGGGCCCCGGCTCCCACCATCCCCACGGCCGCGTTGCCCGCAGGGTGAGAGGGCCACGTTAGAGAAGCAGCATCAGTGAGACGGGCGGTGTGCGCTTTCCTCGGTTCTCAAGCGCTCAGGACCGTGAGGTCTGACTCTAAGGGAGCCGAGCATCTCACAGCGTTCACAGGTTGGTCCTCTCCGCTCCCCCTCTTCTCTGGCAGGCCGGGTGCCGGGGGAGCGTCCCTATTATCACCCACCGAGGCTGCGGGTCGCCCGCCCAGGGGTCAGCCGGTCACCGCCTTGAGCAGGACGCACCCAACCACGAGGAACCCACCTTCCGCCCTGGGGGCGGCTGGCCCCGGACCCTGCTGGGCTCTGGGCCGTCACCGCCCTTCCTTCAGCGACCCCAGACCCCGCTCTCCTGCCCCGGCACACGCTCCAGCTCAAGTCCAGCTCAAGTCCCACGCTGGCGGTGACTGAGGCACAGAGGAAAAGCACCACCAGCGTCTGAGCACCTCCCCGGGTGCGGGTGTGGGTGTGGGGCGGGGATGGGGCCGCGGTTCAAGCCCATCGCTCCTTCCACAACTGCGCGGCGCGTTCACGACTCCTCGAGGGTTTGCAATGCTGCCCATTTCTTGGTAATTCCTACATGCTACCAACTATTTTTATTCTGTTTTCTAAAATACAGCATTAACTCCTGTGCCGCTTTACAATGAATTCTCCTCCTTGATTAAACAATCTTTCCTCTCTTAGAGTGGCAAGTATTTCAGGGGTTTCGCTTTCACAAATACTCAGTTTTGTCAACTGTTCACAGATGGAGTTAAAAGATATGGGCCTTCCCCAGTGGCTCAGTGGTTAGGTCCCTGCACGTCCACTGCAGTGCAGCTCAGGTCTGCTCTCTGGTCAGGAAATTAAGATGCCACAGGCCTTATTGTGCAGACAAAAAATAAAGCGAAATAAAACTTGTTAAACTGTATATATACATAGAGAGAGAGTTCTACTATTCCAACTCATTACGGTTATAATATAGGAACTACTATTAATACAACACTCTGAAATGAAGATGTGAAAATAAAGGTATCATTTTAAAAGTGGATTATGAAGCAATCTGCAAATCCTATTTACACTTATTAAGATAAAATATTTTAAAATTCAAATTGTATATACTGTAAAAGGCTGGATGAGAGGAGAAAACTTGGGTGTTACTCATAAATTCAGGTCAGTAATTAGAGAGGAAAGTTTAGCTTTAACTCTATCCATTTCTACTTGTCATCTGTGGTTAAATCTGAGTACAAGTGATCTTTACAGGCTGTCAAAAAACATTGCTTATTTTAACTCAAGGGGGAAAAAAAGACTAAAAACAAAAAACCCTGAAGCAAGCTTGATATGCCTATACAATGTAAATGGGAAAAGTTATTAAAAAGGTGAATAAAGTGGGTAATACAAGCCACTCTCTTCCACACTATTTTGTGTGGTCCCTGTTTATGATGCTTAAGTCATAAACTCAATTCTATTATTCTGCAAATCATAAGTAATAAAATTAAACTCCCATTTTAGAAAAAATACACGTAATCCAAGAATATGTGCAGAGTTTGATGTCCACCAACAGAGAAAAGCTGCATCAACAGACAATAATGTAACCAGTAAAATGTTTAAACGGGGCAGGGGAGGGGTGGACAAAGAAGATGCAAGTGCTCTCTTTTCTTTCATTCTAACAAATGTAAAACATGTATTTAAAGAGGCAAAGGCCGTAAGAACATGCATATGACACTATTTACAACAAGGCGCTGAGACTGTGATGGTCTTTCCTTCTTTGGAGAAGACTCTGGAGAGTCCTTGGACTGCAAGGAGATTGAAACTGTCCATCCTTAAGGAAATCAACCCGGAATAGTCACTGGAAGGACTGATGCTGAAGCTGAAACTCCAATCCTTTGGCCACCCGATGTGAAGAACTGACTCACTGGAAAAGACCCTGATGCTGGGAAAGACTGAAGGCAGGAGGAGAAGGGGACGACAGAGGATGAGGTGGTTGGATGGCATCACCCACTCAATGAAGATGAGTCTGAACAAGCTCTGGGAGTTTGCATGACGGACAGTGAGGCCTGCCGTGCTCAGTTCATGGGGTCGCAAAGAGTCAGACAAGACTGAGTGACTGAACTGAACTGAACTGATATTCTTGGGCATTGCATTTTTTTTTAAAGAGTAAGGTCTCTATATAATAATCACAGAGTCATGTTATCTAGACCAGCAGTGCTCAATAGAAATACAATGCAAGTCACATATGTAATTTTAAATTTCCCAGTAGTCACATTAAAAAAGTAAACAGCAACAGGTGAAATTAACATATTATTTAACTCACTATATCCAAAATGCTACCATTTCAACATGGAATCAATATAAAAATGATGAATGAAATACTTGACGTTCTTTTTTTTGTACAGTCTTGGAAATCTCAATTCAGGCCAGCCACACCTCCAGGGCTCAGTGGCCACGTGTGGCAGGCAACTACTGTACTAAGTCATTCAGCTCCAAATGGCCCGGACCCTTCACATTCAGAGCGTCAAGGCCAGAGGGGAGGAGCCAGCCCGCTCACCTGGTGTAGTTCTCCTTGTACCCAGAGATGTCATCGTTGGGAGAACGCAGTCTTCGCTGAGATGGGGCCTCCAGATGCCAATAGTTGATGCGGTTCAGGAACATTTTTGCCAGCTCAACGATCGTTTGCCTTTCTTTGGGTGGCAGGTGACTGAATTTGTACTGTACAAAGTTATTCACACCCTTAAAAGGAGGGAAGGCAATTTATTCATGCAGCTCCGCAATCCTGAACGCCCACCCAGTCAGCACCAGTGGTGGTCATCAGCAAAAGAACAGACAGTTCTCTATTCACAAAAACCTCTTTTTTTCCATTAGAAAACAGGAATGCCCAGAGGGAATCATGCCTCGGATCACAGCCTATGAAAAGGGACACAGAAGCTGGGAGCTGCGATTCTCTGCCTGCTGCAATTATGAACCAACGAAGAAAAAAATCAAAACAGTGGGCTGAAAAGGTCAAAACCCCCTAAACAATAAAATATGGCTATTTTGCAGAATAACTCTTGCTGTACTAGCATAACAGGAGCTCACATATAATGAGATTCTTGGATAAATACGTTTTTAGATTCACAAAATTTTAATCCAAAGTCTGCTAGCAAGGCCTTGCAATGAACTAAACCACGAGACTAGAAACTCTTTACTATCATTCTTTCATTTTTTAGTAAACTTACCCCCCCAAAATTCTTACATGTTGAGTAATTTTGATATGAGCTTTTTGAAAAAAATCTGTGGGTTAATTTAATCTGTCTTCAGAACACTCTCATCTAATTTAACTTGAAATAAAGGAACAATGAAATCTTATTTTGTAGGGTCTCAAGACAACGCTTCTTCTACTAAAAACTGACTGATAAAATACACTTATTTGTATCTCATACCATGTCTCCTGTAACTGCTCTCATCAGGAAACTCAGGCCAGAGTGTCTGATATTTACTTAAGAAATAACGAGAGGCTAAAAAATTGATACTGATGACAGATGCTGACAACAGCTGACAGGAAAGGTCTGTACGTGTTAACAGAGGCCCCAAGTGGATCTCGGCTTCTCTGCAGGAATCATAATGTGGCAGGAAGCCAACTTCTGGATACAAAATCTCATTTCTTGTCTGTGCTTTTTGCCTGACTTACAATGTTTTTCACATTGCTCCTGAATTCCCTCACCTCAATAGACTCTTCAACAGTGCCAAACACAGGGACAAAGACTTGATTCTGACACATCAACACCAGGAGAAAAGCCCGTTTCATGTGTTCTGACGAGCTACGTGTTCTACTCAATTCTTTTTTCTTTCCCAAACACACAGTGAATTCTGAGCATTCAGCAGCCTACGAGACAAAAGCTAAATCATTTACTACATGGAGCATTTACTTCTGATCCAGAGGGCTTGGGACGATTCCTACAGACCCGAACATCTCTAAGCCAGCTAAGATGAAGACGAGATTTGTTCAGCCTTAAAGCAGTTTTTAAAGCGGCTTCTCTTATGTTTTTACCTGTTCAATACTAGGTTTTTCAAAAGGGGGCTTCTTCTCCAAAGAACCTTCAACCACAGGTTTTCCTCTTTGTAAAATAGACTTCCTCAAGAGCTGTAAGAAATCAAAAAATCAGTGTCTGTCTCTCTCTCTCTCTCTCTCTCTCACACACACATACACACAGGCGTCTCCAAGCTTACAATCTTGTTGGGGGGGAAAGGGCCACATAATGGAGCTGGGCCAGGTCATATCATGCTGTTTCCCACATACAAAAGGAAGAAAAGAAACAATTAAACAAACAATTCAAGTTGGCAGCAGAAACATTCCAAATAAGTTGCAAAGGCAGTAAGCGCTGTCTAAGCTCAGAGCTGAGAGCTCAGAAATCTGGGACTGAGGGAAGGCATCACAGCCGAGAAAGGGTGTACTGAGTGTGGAAGGGAGGACAGGTGTGGAACACAGCCAGACGGTACGGCGTCTGAGGAAGGTGAGGGGTGACGGCAGCCTCGAGGAGCTCGAGGGTCCCAGCCCGTGAGGCTGCCCCAGCAGGTGGTCAGAGGGCCCCCGAGATCGTGGAGCTGTTTTCTTCATAAGGCGTTTAATCAACGAAGATGTGAATCCAGTACCGAATTTAGTTTTCGTTTTAAAATCTTCCTCTGAGACACGCAAGCTTAGGCTTTTCTGTAAAACACTCCGTGTCACACTCAGAGAGCCTCTGGGAGGGGAGTCACCGCGCCCCATTCATCTTAAGTACCTTGCTGTAGTCTCCAGGTCACGTCTGACTTTTTGCAACCCCACGGAGGGCAGCACACCAGGCCTGCCTGTCCTCCGAGATCCCCCAGAATCTGCTCAAGTTCATATCCACTGAGCCAGTGATGCCATCCAGTTACAGGCCAGTGAATTCTCACATCAACAGACAGGAGACCACCAGGGAGCCCCACGGCCCCCGTCCTGACCTCAGCTGTGAGGCTGGTCTTACACCCCGCATGCCAGGAGGCCCCCGCGGCACCCCCAAACCTCTCCTGCTCACCCCTCTCNCAGTGATGCCATCCAGTTACAGGCCAGTGAATTCTCACATCAACAGACAGGAGACCACCAGGGAGCCCCACGGCCCCCGTCCTGACCTCAGCTGTGAGGCTGGTCTTACACCCCGCATGCCAGGAGGCCCCCGCGGCACCCCCAAACCTCTCCTGCTCACCCCTCTCACCTGGCTTCCGCTGACCCCGAGGCCTGGAGCACCCTCTGCACATGCCCCCAGGCCACGCAGGGGTGCTCACACCCTGGGGGGCCTGCTCTAAACCCTGAAAAGGCCGAGGCCTGCTCTGTACGCAGGAGCCAAGTACAGCGGCTGCGTGTCACAGGCGCAGTCCCGGCCCCGAGGGGCTGCCACGGGCTCCTACGGGCGCCGCGCAGGGTCGTGGGCTTGTTCCAACTCCCCCTCCATGCGCAGAGTGCAGGCCAAGGGTCCTGGCATCGCCGAGCCCACAGAACAAAACGCCGCTCCGAATCCCAGCCACGAGAATTCCAGCTCTTCAAAGAGCAAACACCAGCGGGAGAAAGGACACAGAGCCAGTCACCAAGATCCAACTTGAAAATACATTTGGTACTGAACTTCTTTACCTTCCACCTCTGTGTGAACCTTCCATAACCCTTCACACAGGCCAGTTATGACATACACGCAATCATCCGTTTATTCACTCACCCACGTATTATTTATTTATTACACATTTACTTACATCTTTCCCTCCTTTCTCTATTGATTGCTTTTTCAACAGAAACAAAACATGGTGACCTTCCTCCCAAGAGGCAGTGGAAACAGATGACACCGCCCTGTGTCCCCCCGGGCTGGGTCTGACAAAGACCTCAGCTCTCCTAGAGGCGCCGTATCAGCTACTCATACTGAGCCCCTGCTGACCCTTTCAGGTTGTCATACCCGTCTTTACAAAAATAAAGGGGCCATCACGATAAGTTGTTATATGTTTCTAAGGATATGCAAAGACCGATCATCACGTTTAGATACAAATAATTTGGGCTGTCTACTTTTTTTTCCCCCAGTTAGAATCATTTGGAAACTTGGTCCATCGGGGGTTTCAATCTGGAGGCAGATGGATGAATAGGGGAGATGCTGAGTCTTAGCTTCCTTGTCTAAAACAGGACGGAGCTGGGATTAAACAGGCAAATATTCAACATAAAAATGTTAGCAGCAGCAGCGACATCTGCCCCCTTACTTGCCAAGTGCCCTCTGTAGCTCTACCTGTGCCATCTCGTGAACCCTCCTCACAGCGTCTTGAGGAAAGTGCCATCATATCATGGTCTGCACTTTCAATCTTTTTCCAACACCAAAACTCCTGTCCTGGGGGACAGCTGATCAACAGTGCTCTGGTAGTTTCGGGCGAAGGAACTCAGCCACACACGCACCACGATCTGCACTTTACAGATGAGGAAGCGGCACGACCTGGCCAAGGGCACCTCACTAAGGGATGCAGCCAGGCCTGGAAGCAGCCAGCTGTGCCGCGGCACCACGCCGACGGGCTCCAGGGTGAAATCAGCTTTAGGAAGCAGCTTTTCACTGAGTTCATTTTCAACACCTAGGGCAGAAGTTTCCAAACTGCACTGAAATGTGTAACTGCAGTTTAACTTAGAGACGTAGGAGACGCAGGGATTGCCTTTCCAAAGCCAAGAAGAAATGGACGCTTTATTACACACTTGCCCAACGAGAGACTTTGGGGTAGGGGAGGGGAGAATGCTTAATATTTTGGATTTTGTTCTCAGGAGCAAATATACATGCACTGGTAAAGATGAGAGGGGGAAAAAAGGCAGAGCAGTGTTTTCTGCCTCTTAGGTGGTTCTAAACAAAACTGAGCAGAGGTCAGCAAGACGGAAACCTTCCCCTCCAGCAGGGCTCTGGGGAACCACTCGCCAGGGAGCTGAGTTCCAAGACAAATAATAGTTGCAGCCATGCAGACGTTGTTTTTCTCCAACTAAGAGCTTTTTCCAAAGACGCTCTAAACAGCATGAAGCAGGTGGGGTTTGGTCCAGATGACTCAGGCCCACGGTCTTGCCAACGGGCTGTCACCTGGAGGAGTCTGGTGTCTGCTAACAGCTGTGCTCTCTGTCACCCCCTCCCCCATTACTTACCTTTTCGGTGTTAAAATCCCCACAAGATTCCAATGTTTAAAAATATAATCGCCTTTCCCACTCTTGCCCCTATTGACCCCGGATATCCCCAGTACTACATTCAAAGACAAAAGTTAACAGAAGCAGCAAAGGAACAATTATGTACCAGGTAAATCCAGGCACTCCCTGCCCCAACCCAAAGCGACAGGAACTGGATCGGAAACCTGTCCTGAGGTTCCTGGCTGCCAGAGCCAAAGCGGAAACTCCTGGTCACAGGAGATGAAGCCAGCCTGGTGAGGAGACACAAGCGCCTCCTGGGTGTCGGCTCCTGTGGCGGGTTCGGGGCTGTTTTAAGGCCCTTGTAAGGGCTACCCCATACAGCATAGTCTACAGAGCCTGAAATGGCCGGTTTGGGGTTTTAAAATCATGCCTTCTGTCAGCCACCTTTGCAAATCTACCCTTTTTGGTGACCTGAATTTCTTCTAACTGTTCCCCCGGCCCCGCCCCCCAACCATTTCCCTCCCCCTGTCAGTGCAAACCAACCCACATCTACGGAAACAGGACTGGGACCCTCTGGAGCCGAGGCGGCTCCCCGAGGAGGCAGGGGGCGGGGAGCGGGGAGGTGCCGACCGCAGCCCTCGCTCCTGCACTTAGGACTCGAGTCCAACCACCGTCCAGCCAGGGCTCCTGCCTCCCTGCCGCCGGGGCCCCCGCACTGGGCTGGGGGCTTCACACCCACCGGGGGTCTTGATGCTCTGTGACCACACGCGACCCCCACGCTGGGCTGGCCTGGGGGCTTCACGCCCACCGTGGGTCTTGATGCTCTGTCACCACACGCACCCTGCCCCCCCCACGCTGGGCTGGCCTGGGGGCTTCACACCCACCGGGGGTCTTGATGCTCTGTGACCACACGCACCCCCCACGCTGGGCTGGCCTGGGGGCTTCACGCCCACCGTGGGTCTTGATGCTCTGTGACCACACGCACCCTGCCCCCCCACGCTGGGCTGGCCTGGGGGCTTCACGCCCACCGTGGGTCTTGATGCTCTGTGACCACACGCACCCTGCCCCCCCACGCTGGGCTGGCCTGGGGGCTTCACGCCCACCGTGGGTCTTGATGCTCTGTGACCACACGCACCCTGACCCCCCACGCTGGGCTGGGGGCTTCATGCCCACCGGGGGTCTGACGCTGTGGGACTGCACCGTGCCCAGAAGGCGCCTCCGCAGCCCTTTTCAGGGGCAGCCCCTGTCCCCTGCTCGCGTCTCTGCGCAGCCAGCCATCAGCTCATCTTCCCTAACTGACTTGGGAAGTTAGTGCCATGTCTCCCTGGCCCTAGTCCCCGCCCACCGGCGCCCTCCCACGTGGAGCGCACTCACTCTGCCAGCTCGGGTCGCAGGCTCACCACCATGCTCACCACCACTGGCCGCACACTGCCAACCTGCTAAACTCCATGAAGGCGAGGACTTTGCTGCCCAGGGACCCAGGCTTCACGCCCACAAGAGCACCCGTATAGAGAAGGCATGCGCTAAGTCCTTGTCAGATGGGCAGACAGACAGCTGGACACACGCTTGGATGGACAAATGGACGGATGGAGGGATGAACAGAGGGGCGATGGGAAGAAATCCATGAGCATAAAGATACACAGCTTGGCCGACATGCAGGAGGCACTCAGGGAGAGGGCTGCGCTCCCAGCACGGTGCCCAGGGCAGAGTCCCCGGGAGAGACGCGCCTCTGCAGACCCAGGGCCAGCCGCCCGTGGCCTGCTGCATCTGGACAGGCAGAGGGAGAGGCAAGCCTTTCCCAACGTGGCCGTCTCACCTTGAACAGGTAGAAGTAGACCTGCTTGGTGTCGGCATCTTCTTCCCTGTGGACACAGGTAAAGAGGTACTCCACGTCCAGCGCGATCCCCAGCAGCCTGTTCATCTCCTCCTCGGACGCGCTCTCCAGGTGCGACACATGAGCGGCTGCAGGCAGAGGAGCACAGCGGGGGTCAGCGCGGCGCCTCCGTCCTTGCAGCCAGGCTTCTCCGCCCCTGGGGTCCAGTCCCCACCCGGGGCCAAACCCAGGCCCCTGCACTGGGGGCATGGAGCCTCCGCCAGCGGACTGCCCGGGAAGCCCCAGTCTGGAACATTCTCTCCCAGGAACCATCTGGAATACCAGTACATCAGATTGCACCGTAAATATAGGACCTTTCTGAACTGCTACAAGACTGAAGCCTGCTCACAGAACTGACTGACGTTAAACTCTGCCATGTCCCTCTAGAAGCCACCTCCCGTCAGGCCAAGAGGGACCTGTGGCCCTGGAGCCTGGATCCAGGATCTGAGGACTGTGGGCTCAGAGGGTCCAGAAACAAAACTCCCTAAGGGTTTAGGTCTAAGTCCTGCGAACAGTTCTGGTGGCCAAGAACATCGCATCTCAGGAAAAACCAAAGAAGTATCAGCAAAAAATGAATGAAGCCCTTTTCCTCAGCCCTGAGACACACTGAAGGCTCACTGTCTCTACGGCAAAACCCTAAGGCCAATTTTGTTCAAGTCAGCACCCTCCAAGGTCAAGCCCCAAACCGCCTTCCCTGCCTCTTTCTGTGGCCTCACTATCGTTACGTGACCATCCACATCGTCCTCCCTCCCACGGCCCGATCCTCTCTTCTACCCACTTTTATACAGTCCCTTCTTCTATCCAGTCCACTTTTCGAGGTGAACACATTTTATTCTCAAAACATCTCATGAGGTAGGTCTGAGTAACCCCGTGCTACGGCTGAGAAAACAGGCTGAGGTGGAGCGCTGTTTTCTCCAGTGTCAGCCCGGGCGGCAGAGGCAGGCTCTGAAGGCAGAGCAGCTCTGACTCCAATCCTGAAGCACGCACACACGTGCTTTTTGGATAATTAGCTGATTCCCTTCAAGCCCTCATCACTCATGAGGGTTTCTCATGGTCTCTCAAGGTCGCGAGGGCCTCCGGGGGCCGTGAGGGTCTCTCAGGGTCTTGAGGGTCATTGGAGGTCACGAGAGCCTCTCAGGGTCGTGAGGGTCTCCGGAGGTAAGCCGACCAAGAGCGCACCAGGGGCACCTCCGGGAGGCGGCCTGGCTCGCAGTCTGTGTCTCAAGGAACCGTCACTACACTGGCTGACAGTCAGCGGCCCTGCAAGAGTGATCCTTTGAGGTGGAGCTCTTGGTGTGCTGGCTGAAAATCCGTGCACCTAGAAGTCCTTGGGATGACTTCTAAAGAAAGCCTCCACTACGGAGAGCAGAGGCAGGCCTTTCCTGCCTTTTTCAAGGGCATGCCAAGTTGCAACCCTGTGGACTGTAGCACATCGGGATCCTCATTCCATGGATTCTCCAGACAAGAATATGGGGTGGGGGTGCCCTGCCCTCATCCAGGGCATCTTCTCAGCCCAGGGATCGACCCTTCACCCCAAGTCTCCTGTGTTGACAGGCAGCACCACCTCCTGCACATCATGAAGAGCAGGCTCAGTACAGTTCAGTCGCGTCCAACTCTTTGCGACCCCGTGAATCGCAGCACGCCAGGCCTCCCTGTTCATCACCATCTCCCGGAGTTCACTCAGACTCATGTCCATTGAGTCAGTGATGCCATCCAGCCATCTCATCCTCAGTCGTCCCCTTCTCCTCCTGCCCCCAGTCCCTCCCAGCATCAGAGTCTTTTCCAATGAGTCAATTCTTCGCATGAGGTGGCCAAAGTACTGGACTTTCAGCTTCAGCATCAGTCCTTCCAATGAACACCTAGGACTGATCTCCTTTAGAATGGACTGGTTGGATCTCCTTGCAGTCCAAGGGACTCTCAAGAGTCTTCTCCAACACCACAGTTCAAAAGCATCGATTCTTTGGCACTCAGCCTTCTTCACAGTCCAACTCTCACATCCATACATGACCACAGGAAAAGCCATAGCCTTGACTAGGCGGACCTTAGTTGGCAAAGTAATGTCTCTGCTTTAGAACATGCTATCTAGGTTGGTCATAACTTTTCTTCCACGGAGTAAGCGTCTTCTAATTTCATGGCTGCAGTCACCATCTGCAGTGATTTTGGAGCCCAAAAAAACAAAGTCTGACACTGTTTCCACTGTTTTCCCATCTATTTCCCATGAAGTGTTGGGACTGGATGCCATATCTTCGTTTTCTGAATGTTGAGCTGTAAGCCAACTTTTTCACTCTCCTCTTTCACTTTCATCAAGAGGCTTCTTAGAATACACGGAAGAACTGTACAAAAAAGATCTTCACAACCCAGATAATCATGATGATGTGATCACTAATCTAGAGCCAGACATCTTGGAATGTGAAGTCAAGTGGGCCTTAGAAAGCATCACTACAAAGCTAGTGAAAGGTGATGGAATTCCAGTTGAGCTGTTTCAAATCCTCAAACATGATGCTGTGAAAGTGCTACACTCAATATGCCAGCAAATTTGGAAAACTCAGCAGTGGCCACAGGACTGGAAAAGGTCCGTTTTCATTCCATTTCCAAAGAAAGGCAATGCCAAAGAATGCTCAAACTACTGCACAATTGCACTCATCTCACATGCTAGTAAACTAATGCTCAAAATTCTCCAAGCCAGGCTTCAGCAATACGTGAACTGTGAACTCCCTGATGTTCAAGCTGGTTTTAGAAAAAGCAGAAGAACCAGAGATCAAATTGCCCACATCCGCTGGATCATGGAAAAAGCAAACGAGTTCCAGAAAAACATCTATTTCTGCTTTATTGACTATGCCAAAGCCTTTGACTGTGTGGATCACAAT
>SJYX01019120.1:524996-535857 GCA_006410675.1 Oreotragus oreotragus | reverse complement strand
GAAACTCCAGTACTTTGGCCACCTCATGCGAAGAGTTGACTCGTTGGAAAAGACTCTGATGCTGGGAAGGATTGGGGGCAGGAGGAGAAAGGGACGACCGAGGATGAGATGGCTGGATGGCATCACGGACTCAATGAACGTGTGTCTGAGTGAACTCCGGGAGATGGTGATGGACAGGGAGGCCTGGCGTGCTGCGATTCATGGGGTCGCAGAGAGTCAGACACGACTGAGCGACTGAACTGAACTGAACTGAACCTGCCCAGCCAGGCCTAACTCCCGACCAACGTTCGTTCTATTTAATCAGACTGTGGGCCCTGCGATTTACATGCAGGAGACACAGAGAGTATCAAGTTAAGGCAGCCCACGGACTCCCGGGATGCGAGTCACTGTCAAGAGATCGTGTGAAACCAGAGCTCACTGTCAAAAGACTGTCTGCCGAACCGAAGGGCACCCAGCAGCAACTCAGCAGAGCAGACCCCTCAGTCGGCGAGCCTGGGTGCTGTTTTGACAAGTCTGAGAACATGGCACATGTTGTAGGGTCCAAATTCCCAGGCTCAGAACAGCGACTGTGAGAACAGCTCGTTGCACACAGATGGGAAGGCTGTTGAGGCTTCACGGCCACGTGCCGCCTTGACCCTCTACACTGCTGTTAATACTTAAGAAGTAATCGGGGGCTTCCCTGGTGGGACAGTGGACAAAAACCCGCCTGCCAGTGCAGGGGACCCGGGTTCGATCCCTAGCCCGGGAAGATCCTGCATGCAGCAGCAACTACTGTGGCCCGTGAGCCTAGAGTCCACGCTCTGCAGCAGGAGAGGCTGCACAGGGGCAGCCCCGCTCAGCACAGCCAGAGAGAGGGCGCACACAGCGACGGAGACGCAGCACCGCCAAAGACAAAGAGACCATGAAGAAAAGGAAGCAACCTGAAGGAAGAAGAAAAGATGTCTTGCTTGAAAGAAAATGCTCTGGCCCGAAAAAGGGGGAGAGGGAAACTGTCATATGTTAGTCATCGTTAAAGCTGGGTGATGGATACAAGGCTGATTATTGTATTAAATGATTCTTCCTTCCTTTACGTATACATGAAAGTTTGCACAGTAAAATGTTTTTTTTTTAAAGTAGGAATGAGGGTGGGGGGCATAGTCCTCCTTCTGAAAAAGGAAGCTTCCTAGTGTCACAGGCCTGACACCAGAACAAATGAACAAACTCCGGCATTCTGGTGATAATCCCAAGAGTACTTGAAAATATGGAGACGTTTCAATTTTAAGGAAGCGACTGAATGGAGAGCAGAAGGAAGGAAAGAGGGAAAATATTTTTTAAATGCCCACAACCCCAGCACCCTGAGAAAACCACTGTCAGCAGCGACTCAACATACATCCTCTGGACCATCACAGTCTGTCTGCTGAAACGTGTATCACGGCCTCCAGCCTGATGAAGTCAGGTGGTGCGTGGGGCTGCTCTCCAGGCGGGGGCCCCCTTCGGGAAGGGCCGCCACCCAGATGGTTCTCAGCGGGAGGGTCAAACTCTGGGCTGGGCAAGTGACGGGTACTTGGATGACACAGCCCCTCCTCTGAAGACTTAAACCCCCAACCAGGGCGGGGCAGTGCTGCTGTTCAGCCCAAGTGTGCCCTGCTCTCTGCAACCCCAAGGACTGCAGCACACCCAGCTCCTGTCCTTCGCTACCTCCTGGAGTTCGCTCAGACTCCTGTCCACCGAGTCGGTGATGCCATCCAACTGTCTCACCCTCTGGTGCCCGCTCCTTTGGCCTTCAGTCTTTCCCAGTATGAGGGTCTTTCCCGATGAGTCAGCTCTTTGCATAGGGTGGCCAAAGTACTGAGGCATCAGCATCAGTCCTTCCAATGAATATTTAGAGCTGATTTCCTTTAGACTTGACCGGTGTGATCTCCCTGCAGTTCAAGGGACTCTCAAGAGTATTCTCCGGGTAGTGGATGGGAATCATCCAGGGTCCTGGACAGAGGACCCTGAATTCCTGCAGGTGGGATCCCAAGACCCGACTGACTCCACATTTCTCTGTCTCCAGCTTGTGAAAGCAACCAGCACCCTTCTTACAAACATGTTTTTCTCATTTAAGCTGAACAGAGTTCCCATCCGTTGTTTGAAGAACTCCAGTAAGAGTAATAACGAATTTTCCGCCAGGTATTGTGCTAAAATTTTGATTGGCGTTAATTCATTTACTCCTCAAACACTCCCATGAGGTAAATACTACCACTGACTCCATTTCAGAACTGAAAAACTGGAGAACCAGGCAAATTAAATAATATGTCCCAGCTTACAGTGGCTGGTTGTTGAGCTGGGATTTGAACTGAGGCTGCTGGATCTTGCCATTTTGTCCAAAATCATAAAACCTTCAATTAAGCTGCTTTCTGGCCTGCTTTTTCATTAACAATATGTTAAGAATGTCTTTGTATGTTGCAAAATACATCTTTTGTTAATAGCCACAATCAGACTTTTATTTTGGGAGGGGGGGGCGCCAAAATCACTGCAGATGGTGATTGCAGTCATGAAATTAAGACGCTTACTCCTTGGAAGAAAAGTCATGACCAACTTAGACAGCATATTCAAAAGCAGAGACATTACTTTGCCAACTAAGGTCCGTCTAGTTAAGGCTATGGTTTTTCCAGTGGTCATGTATGGATGCGAGAGTTGGACTGTGAAGAAGGCTGAGTGCCGAAGAATTGATGCTTTTGAACTGCGGTGCTAGAGAAGACTCTTGAGAGTTCGTTGGACTGCAAGGAGATCCAACCAGTCCATTTTGAAGGGAATCAGCCCTGGGATTTCTTTGGAAGGACTGATGTTAAAGCTGAAACTCCAGTACTTTGGCCACCTCATGGGAAGTGTTGACTCATTGGAAAAGACTCTGATGCTGGGAGGGATTGGGGGCAGGAGGAGAAGGGGACGACCGAGGGTGAGATGGCTGGATGGCATCACGGACTCCATGGACGTGAGTCTGAGTGAACTCAGGGAGTTGGTGACAGACAGGGAGGCCTGGCGTGCTGCGGTTCATGGGGTCGCAAAGAGTCGGACACGACTGAGCGACTGAGCTGAACTGAACAGTGAATTTCATAATCCAACCAAGGCCCTCTTCCATCGGGATATCTGGGCTGTTTTAGCTTTTCCGTATTGTGAATATGGCTCTAATGGCTGAAGGCGCATCCAATTCACAGTCAGGCTAACTTTCTGGCATGAGTTTCTCAGGTTAAAGGATGTGCACCCTTTTCCCCATTCTCAATTATGTATAGCACAGTAAGGGTATTTGTTTTCACAGCTTGTTAAGAAACATAAAAGGGAACAAAGTCAGCTTTTCTCAAGAAAGGCTGTTTCTGCCTTTGGGCATTCCGGTGTGCTGGGAAAGGAGACAATCTGCTCAGCTAAATAAGAAAGAAGACTCTGTTTTTAAATGTTAATTGGTGAAGGATAATAGGATTTCCCAATCAATACCAAGTACAGTTCAAGTCCACTGTTTGAGGAGCTCTATTGCGTCACATTCCCCGAGGCAATTCTAAAGGGCAATGCTCAGGGATGACTGGAAAAGGTGAGTTTCAAGCAAAGCCTTTCCTGTGACTCTTGGCCTTTTGCTTTGCACTGCCTGCTTCAAAAGCCAGAAGAGACACCAGTTAAACCAACACAGTGATGTGACTGTAGGTGCGTTTACATCTCCCGTGAGACGCAGGTTCTCTAGTTCCTTTCCTCAGGTCACTCTGGTGAGATTGCACTATTTCCTACTTTGTTCTATACAGACTGAAATCCTAGCTGAATATAAAATCACACTTCTAACTAGACCTAACTGCTGGCTAACGAAGGCTGATGCTCCATCTGAGATGAGCGGGAAGCTTGAGAGAAAGATGATGGCTAAGACAGGCGGAAAAGACAAAATATATTAGGATGCGGGGCCGGCCGGGCGGCAACCTGCACAACGAGCCATTCTTTGGGAGACCAGATGACTGAAGGCAGAAAAGTAGGAACAGCAGTCTCAGACCCCTTGTGACTTTGAATTTGAATATCAGTTAACTTTTATCCACTCAGACAGAATATAATTTAAAAAGAAAATGTCTGTCCTTAAACTAGTATCAGGACTCAGACTACATTAGCACAATCCTGGTAACTAACTCGGGCAGAGTCTGGCTAGGCTGACAGTGATTAGCTTGCAGGGACAGACAAGAACGTTGAAAGGGAAAAGACAAGTAAATATTTACCAAACACAATTCCAAGGAAGCAAAGAGATAGCAGACCCAGGAAACTAAAGAATATGAAGATAAAATTAAGCACTTCCAGAAAGTTCAGGGAATCAGAAAAGAATTAAAAAAAAAAAAAATCAGAGTGAATCAGGACATGCTTAGTGTTATTCTAACTAGTTCGGCGGCCACATTTCGTCCCACTTGGCAATCCCCTGCCCCGCCCCCATCAGCGGTCAGCCCAGCTCTTGGGGAAAGTGAGCGGAGACAGAGGGGGATGAAAGCGGCTGTGCAGAACGGGGAGAACCCGCCCGCAGGACACACAGGGCGAGCCCCGATCCCAGAAGAGGCCGCGCGCCAGGCGGGCTGGGCCCGAGCGCCTCAGCTCCCGGGCCCAGCAGCTGGAGCCCGTCCAGAGGAGCGGGGACCAGAGAGGAAGCTCTGCTCGCCACAGCTCGGGAAAGGCCTGAGCCGCCGCCAAGACCCGGCACAGGCGACAAACTCAAGACAGACAGAATGCGCGCGCACAGGGCGGGATTCGCCTCCCACGAGAAGCCTCCCAGCAGAACCGGGAGGTTGCGGGGTCGTGCCTGCGGCCTCCTCTGAGCCGAGGGGTGCCGGTCTGGCTAGCCCGGCCAGCCCAGCAGGGCAGCCAGGGGGCACGCCGGCCTGCCCGCGCGGCGGGACTCACCGAGGGCGTGGCTGCAGCTCCGGCAGGACTCTGTGAGGCTGACGATGATCTGCTGCAGGTCGGCTCTGGGGGGCGTGGGCGAAGGATTGGGGTTTTTCCAGCCATTGCACTTACAAGATTCCTCTGCCTGAAAAACAAATAAAGGGAGAAACAAAATTATATACTAGGCAGCAGGAAACTGAATGTTTTATACGCAAGTAACACAGCAGTCACAGGACAGCAACCTTCCCACTCCTGGCTTAATAACGTTCTCTGTATTAGCAGGAAACAAAAGCAAAAAAGGCAACGAGGGTGTGTGACTCATTTTGTTTTGTCGTTGCTTTTGGGGTTTTGGTTTCCTTTCCGCTAATCCTGCCTCACAGAGAGGATTGTGCCCTCCGCTCTGGAACCACGCCCCCAGCGAGCATCCACGGAGTCCATCCATCAAGCTTTCCGAAGGGAAGAGCCAGACTCCTGAGGTTCCCGCAGCACGTGGGGCTCCGGCGACAGCTCTGCCCAAGGGACTGACGGGGTCAGCGACCCCGGGGCCACGGGAGGGGGGAGGGACGCAGCAGGTGAGGACGCCCTCGCCGGCTCCTCCCACCTCATGTGCTCCTCCCACCCCCTCGCCGGCTCCTCCCACTCCTCCGCGGGCTCCTCCCAGTCCTCCGTGGGCCCCCAGCTGTACACGTGGCGAGAGTTCTTCGTGGAGGCTGCGAGTTCTCCCTCCCAAGAATCTCCCCGGTTTCCCACGTCAGAGCACTTTTTAGTAACGCTTGACAGCATTTTTCTTAACTTTTCCCACTTTGCACATTTCCCCACCTTCTTAAAAACAGCAAAAATGCTCAAGTGTTTCTGTGATGACCTGGGTTATAAAGCAGAGGACAAGAGTGGAAAGGTATCGATTATTCCCGATTATTCTACTACCGAGTACCACTCTGGGTCTTCACCGGGCATATGGTGTGGAGGGAAACGTGGAAAGCTTGCACTGAATGACTCCAACCTTTACTCCATTCACTGACTCTATCCTTTACCACACCAGCCCTCTCTTATTGAAAACCTGAAATCTTCTATGGATGAGAAATAAAAACATGAGTTGCTAAAACGACATGAAACACGGGCTGATTCACTCTGGCTAAGAGCCTTCTGTGTACACCGTCCAACACTTGTGACTTCACAAGTCACACGTGGCTACTGGGCCCCTGCAATGTGGTCTGTGCACACGGAGACACACTGGAGATGCACGGTAGGAAGACTGGGGCAGGAAGAAATGCTCTCGACAGTTTTCATATTCGTTACATGCTGAAACGTCGATATTTTAGATACATGGAGTTAAGAGATATTAAAATCCACTTGGCTGGTTTCTGTTTTCTTTTTTAACGTGGCTACAGAACATTCGTCTGTCTACAATGTGGGAGACCTGGGTTCGATCCCTGGGTTGGGAAATTCCCTGGAGAAGGAAATGGCAACCCACTCTAGTACTCTTGCCTAGAAAATCCCATGGACAGAGGAGCCTGGTGTCCATGGGGTCACAAAGAGTCGGACACGACTGAGCGACTTCACTTTCTCCTGGACAGTACTGGCCTTTAAATAAACTGCAATAGATTTTTGTGCTTGCGCTTGGGCTTTGGGTTAGATCTTTCGTTTCCTCAGACATCTTTTCTCCCTGGTTTGGATGTCCCAGCAACCCCATCCACCCACCCCAGCCCCTCGTGTACCAGATGGCTAAAGTTAACAGAAGTCTGAAAATTTCAGAACAGCTGCTGCCTTGACCTCACGCAGAAAATTCCCCAAGATAGGAATAGTTTCTGAAGGGTGTGCAGGTAGAGGAGAGTAAGAAAAGAAAGAATAAAAACTGGCAAGGCAGTAAGGGTCACGATGCAAGGAAAACCTGCTTCTGATGGGAAGCCCTTCCCCGTGGGTGCGTGGAACCTGGCAAGCCCCACCTGCCTGCTCCTCACAGTGAGCATGAGCCGAGGAAGGACCTTCCACCAGCGACGCCAGCAGAGCAGCCCCGGTGCATAGCTCCAGGGACCCTCTTGGCGCTGGCCAGGCACACTGGCAGGGCCTACCGTTACCCACACGCTCTGATGCTAGGCTCAAGCGGGCCCTGGAAGTCTCTGAGGCGAGCCATGGGCCTCTTCGAGCCACGGTCTCCCAGGCCATGTTCCTGAGAGGCTGCTTCCCAGAAAGCAGCCCACAGCCTCGAGAGCTGGGGGAGAGCCCCCATCCACTCATCTCCTCGTGGTGGGCCAGCGGCCCGCCTCCAGCTGTTCTGAGCAGTTGGTCCGATGCAGCTGCCCTATCCGGAAAAGGCGTTTGGCTAGAGAAAAATAAGCGATGGCAAAGCAGCCAGTGAGGAGGGCGCGCCAAAGCCAGAAGGAGAAAAGAGCGGCGGCCAGAAACCTGGAGTCGGGAGAAGGGCATCCCAAGTCCAGGACTCAGGAGGCGCGCCGAGGGCACTCCCTGCCGGGCCCGGGGGAGCAGCCGCGGGGGCGCCGTGGGTGGCGGACGGCAGCACGGGGGGGCACAGCGCCCAGGCTCGGAGCGGGGCGGCCCTGGGAGAGCAAGGCGGACGGCGGGCCACGAGGGTCTGGGAACAGAGCCGCCAAACGCACGGTTTGCGCCGGGACTGTTCCAGGCGGCGGCAGTCAAGCAAAGGCTGACCACGAAGCTCGCGGGCAGAGCATCCGCGGCACAAGGAGCGGCCTGTGCAAAGGCAAGCAGGCCCGGTTCGCGCAACAGCGCGGCGGCCAGGGCGGGCGGGGCCCCGGGCGGAAAGCGGAGCGGCAGCCCCCAGGGAAGGCCTCCCGAGAGCGGGCCACGCCAGCCCGGCGGGGGGATCCACCCACTTTCCTGTCACTCATCTGTATCAGCACGTCCAGCCCAGGATAACGATGCTCTTATCACACGGGGAAGCACGTTAACAACAAATGCAACCCAGCACTTACGAATCTGTTACCTGGACAGAAAGGAAGGCCCACCGAGAGACCGCAGGGTGCTCCCTGAATTGTCATAAAGGCGCCAAGAGGCCAGTCAAGGGTTTCCTGACTTAGCAAGGCCGAGGGCTTATGTTGAGTGTGGGGTCAAGCGGATAATGACCGAAGTCCACTCTGTGCTCAGTCTGTCTCACCGACCTCTGTAGCTTTTGACAGACACGACGGATTTTGCATCTGCTCACGGAAATAACCACAGCCGCAGTCTGCTTCACAGGCAGGCCAGCCCCGGGAAGGAAGTACCCGTGGCAGGAGCTCCATGTGGACCAGAATTAAAGCCACGAAAGGCCGCATCTGTCACTCCAGACGCTCAGAGAGACGCTGACCTAGTTAGGCATGAGGTTCCTCATTACGAGGACGCGGGGAGGCCGCCAGCAGGCCTGATCAACCCTGTTAGCTCCACGGCTACGAGGAGAATCATCACCCCAAGAGAGCACTTCCTGCGGCCTAAGTCCGAGGCCACAAGAAGGCCCCTGGCAGTGCCTGGGGGGGGGGGGGTCTCCTGGCGGCACGCAGGCGGCACGCAGGCGGCACGCAGGCGGCACGCAGGCGGCACGCAGGCGGCACGCAGGCCCCTCTCTTCACAGGAGATGAAGACGCAGCCCAGTGGCGCTCGGCCTTATGAGGCCCTGGCGTCACCGGAGAACTTCCTCAGAGAAGCAGAGCGGCGTTTGGGAGCGCGGGCAGCGCCAGAGGGAGGCAGGCCTCCATCTTCTCTAAGCGAGTGACTAAATGCTCCCAGACTGGATCTTCCCGCAGCAAAGCCCCAGGACCGCGGTCTTCCTTCAGGATATGCTTCCTCCGAGCCTGGAGGCGCGCAGAAGGCAGCGCTGGAGCCAGCGGGGAGGGCAGGGCCGCGCTCCGCCGCAGAGGCTGGGGGGAACCGGGGGAAGGCGGAGCGCGGCCCCCGGCACCTGCCCCCGCCTACCCACAGCAGCGCCGGGGCAAGGAGTGCGTGCCAGCCACGTGTTTCGTCCTGGGCTGAGGTTGGCAGACAGGCGGCAGGGGACAGCACACAGTGTCAAAGCTCTGTTCCGGAGGGTGGGCCGGGAGTGATGTAGAGGCAGTTTCAAACCTTAACTTCAACATCTGCCAACTGTATGAACCTGGAGTAAATCCCTTAACCTTAACGCTTCCTAATCTATAAAAGCAGCACAAAATATCCATCCCACAAGACTGTTAGAGGCACTAAGGAATGCAGGTGGGTAGGCGCTGAATGGATGGAAGTGGTAATGAAGACGCGGGTAACATGGTAGGAGAGCCCTGTTAGGTGAAAGATTAGCTGAGACCGGAGATCTATAAGTCATGATCAACTATGACAGTTAATACTTGAAAGCAAGGACCTGAAGAGGATGCAGCCGGCGAAAGTAGCTTGAAGATACTGGTCCCGATCACTGGGGAATCACATCACTTACTGAACAAAAGATTGGTCAGCTTACAAACGAAAAGTGACGCTCCTCACGTACATGATCCAGCAATCCCATTCCTGGGCATGAATCTGGAGAAAACTAAAAGATACATGCAAAGTAACACAACATTGTAAAGCAATTATCCTCTAATAAAAAAAGTTATTCCTAACTTGAAGTCACTTGCTCACTTAATATTAAACAACAAAAAAGATACATGCATCCCAACATTCACTGCAACACTATTTACAATAGCCAAGACATGGAAGCAATTTAAATGTCCATCGACAGAGGAATGGATAAAAAAAGATGTGGTACATATGCACAATATAAACTGGAAGAGTTGGAGCTCCAATACTTTGGCCACCTGATGCTAAGAGCCGACTCCCTGGAAAAGGCCCTGATGCTGGGAAAGACTGGGGGCAGGAGGAGAAGGGGACGACTGAAGACGAGATGGTGGGATGCCATCACTGACTTCATGGACGAGTTTGAGTGAACTCGGAGATGGTGAAGAACAGGGAGGCCTGGCGCGCTGCAGTCCACTGGGTCGCAAAGAGACACGGCTGAGCGACAGAAAACAACAAGCATGCTCGCTGGAATACTACTCGCCCGTAAAGAGAAAGCGCTGATACCGTTTGCAACAACGCCGATAGGCCTGGAGACGCTCACACCGAGGGAAGCAAGTCAGGGGAGAGGGATAGACTGGGAGACCGGGATTACCAGCGGGGGAGGGGAGAGGGACAGACTGGGAGACCGGGATTACCAGCGGGGAAGGGGAGAGGGATAGACTGGGAGACCCAAGATTGACATCTACACACATTACATACAGAACAGTAACTAATGAGCACCTCCTGNTGAACCTGTCTCTTATACACATCTAGATGTGTATAAGAGACAGGGAGAGGGACAGACTGGGAGACCAAGATTGACATCTACACACATTACATACAGAACAGTAACTAATGAGCACCTCCTGTACAGCACAGGGATCTCTACTGAACACCCTCTACTGAATATGGGGAAAGAATCTTTTAAATGTGTGAAGATACATATATGTAACTGATTCACTTTGCTTACACCTAAAACAATATTATTTATCAACTATACTTCAATTTAAACTCAGCAGTGGCCGCAGGACTGGAAAAGGTCAGTTTTCATTACAATTACAAAGAAAGGCAATGCCAAAGAATGCTCAAACTACCACACAATTGCACTCATCTCACACACTAGTAAAGTAATGCTCAAAATTCTCCAAGCCAGGCTTCAGCAATATGTGAACCCTGAACTCCCTGATGTTCAAGTTGGTTTTAGAACAGGCAGAGGAACCAGAGATCAAATTGCCAACATTCGCTGGATCATGGAAAAAGCAAGAGAGTTCCAGAAAAACATCTATTTCTGCTTTATTGACTATGCCAAAGCCTTTGACTGTGTGGATCACAATCAACTGTGGAAAATTCTGAAAGAGATGGGAATACCAGACCACCTAACCTGCCTCTTGAGAAATCTGTATGCAGGTCAGGAAGCAACAGTTAGAACTGGACATGGAACAACAGACTGGTTCCAAATAGGAAAAGGAGTACGTCAAGGCTGTATATTGTCACC
>SJYX01019120.1:511497-521579 GCA_006410675.1 Oreotragus oreotragus | reverse complement strand
TGAACTGTGGTGCTGGAGAAGACTCTTGAGAGTCCCTTGGAATGCAAGGAGATCCAACCAGTCCATTCTGAAGGAGATCAACCCTGGGATTTCTTTGAAAGGAAGGATGCTAAAGCTGAAACTCCAGTACTTTGGCCACCTCATGCGAAGAGTTGACTCATTGGAAAAGACTCTGATGCTGGGAGGGATTGGGGGCAGGAGGAGAAGGGGACGACCGAGGATGAGATGGCTGGATGGCATCACGGACTCGATGGGCGTGAGTCTGCGTGAACTCCGGGAGATGGTGATGAACAGGGAGGCCTGGCGTGCTGCGATTCATGGGGTCGCGAAGAGTCGGACACGACTGAGCGACTGAACTGAACTGAACTGAACTGAAGTATTTGTGCTGACTAGGAACCTCTCTAGGTCCTAGTGAGTGGCAGCAAAGACAACCCCACAGAATAATGAGGAGCATAATCTGATGTATGTTTGTTAAATGCGTAAGCAATTTCAAATGTAGGAGTGCAGATATACAGAGGAACTAGAAAGATACACACATTGGGGGGGAGTGGTGAAAGTTGGGGAGGGGAAGGGACATTCCCTTTGTATTCTGTATTCTTCTCTGGAGTTCATATTCCTGGGTTGATTGCTAATTTTCTTTGACATTGATTCCTCTGAACGAAAAAAAAAGTAATTCCAGAGAGATTCCAACAAGAGTAACAGAGGCTCAGTACACAGAGAGAGGGTGGAAACCACATCCTTATCATAAACCACATGTAAGAATTCCAGGATCCAACACCCTTGTCCCTGTGGCGCTGCTTATAAGCCCCCTCCCCTCACTGAGGTTCAAGCCAAGACAGGAACAAGCTTCCAGTTCTTGGAGAAAGGATATGGATTTTCAGAGATAAAAATCTTAACCTCATGATTGCCACAGACTTAAGAGTCCAAAAGTTAAAAGTTGATGCCCCTTCTTGTCTTAATATGACAGGAGACTGCCGTGCTCTTGGGGGCCTGAGAAGCGGGTAGGTCATGACCCTCACAGCAGGGAGAGTCCTCCCAAGACCCTTGCATTCCCCATGCTCAATAAAAGAAGGCTACACCCCCCACATTGAAGCCACTTGTGACAGAAGAGCTTAATAAATTCCACAACAAGAAACTCCAATGATTTAGAAAGTAACTGAATAAAAGACTTTTCTTTCAAAATTGGCTAAGCCTGCTTCCTCGCTGAGTCTTGGGAACCCGGTAGCTTTTACAAAGTACAGTTTTGTTTCTTTTGTTCAGAAGGACTGAGACTTTTCCCAAATAAACAGAAAAATTCCACAAAAACTAAGAGGAGGGTGGAGGGAGGATGAGAAGGGAGGGCAGAGAAACTCTGAAGTGGGAAAGCTGTGTTGGCCACGCGCAGGGCTCCGGGCCGTCCTGCCACCCGCGGGCAAGGCCAAAGGGAGCCGCGTTGTCAGATCCGCGCTGAGGTCAGAGACTGAGCGTCAGAAGTGGGGAAAGAATGCTGAACTATCTACCTAGGAACTCTTTTCTACTAATTCCATGCTATAATGATATTTGGGAATATTAGGCAAAACATTAAAACTAATGAAAATGTTTTCTTTCCATTTTTTATGTGGTGAATACTTGTCCCCAAAGCTTATGACCACCCAGAACCTCACAAAGGGACCTTGTCTGGACACAGAGTTACTTAAGGGTCTTGAGACAAAATTAGCCTAGTTTAGACTGGGCCTTAAAACCAATAAGTGGTATTTTTGTAAGAGAAAGGAGAGGGAGATCTGGACACCAAGTCACTCATACATATGGAAGACGCCTGTGGAGACAGAGGCAGAGACTGGAGAGGAGAATCTATAAAACCAAGAGGGAACTTGCCCAGGGGTTCAGGGGTTAACAACCCACCCTGCAATGCAGGGAACTCAGGTCGATCCCTGGTCCTAGCCAAGGCTACCAGGAGCCACCAGATGCTAGGAAGACCCAGGAAGGATTCTTCCCAGACCCTTCAGAGCCCTGCCCTGCTGACACCCTGATTTCAGACCTCTGGCCTCCAAAACTGAATTAAAGGAACTTCCTAGTAATGTTTATGATCATTTTTTTATGGCATTCCGAGAAAATTAATGCAAGTGGCATAAAACAGATAAGAACCTGCTGTGTAACAGGGAACTCCACTCAATACTCTAATGACCTCATGGGAAAAGAATCTAAAACAGAGTGGATATATGTACATGCATAGCTGATTCACTTTGCTGTACACCTGATGCTAATCTAATAAAAAGTTTAAGAATACAAGTGGCTATTAGGAAATGTTAAGTTACAGACATGTGCTCACATTCTACTCCTATCGACGCTGCTGCACCAGAGTTTTAAGGGAATTCACCCCTCCAAACCCAAGTCTTCACTACAGAGCCTAACTGCTTAGGTACAGAAGAGTCCCCATATTTCTTAAATGCTTCTAAGTGATGAAAGTTATACCCAATTGAAATACCTGGAAGTCTCTGGATTTTGCTCACTTGTTTCTGGATTTTTCATGTTGGTGGGATAAGAACAGTACTTCCTACATGGGTACAAATATCACAGGACACGCTGAACCCTAAGTGCACTGTATTTTCAACGTGTGCGGGGCCTATGGCCCAGTTTACGAGAGAGGACGCACTAAGTCCTGAGAAAACACTCAGCATCAGCCCTGATGCCAGCAGCACATTTTCTGCCAAGCGCCCCAAGCTGCTGCTACCTGCCCTCCGCCTTGGCCTCCCTATCTCCCTTCCAGATGTTCCAGCCGCCACTGTTCTCTGAGATAAGAGGGCTCCCTTCAAAACACCTTAATTAGACCAGAAGGCTGCTGGCTCGGGGAACTCCCAAGGGGGTTGGCCTTGCAGCTTCAACAAAGTATCAGCTGCAGGACAACCTTGCAGGGAGTGACTGCCAAGCCAATTACTGTGGCAGCTACGACCCGGGCATGGGGGGTGGGGAGCTCATTCCCCAGGAGCCCGTCTCTGCAGAGCAGCAGCGCCAGGAGAGAAAAGGCCGCCTCAGTGCTGCCGACAAGCCAACGGCACAAAAATGGTCTTTGCCCCAGCAGGATCCAGGGTGAGAGGTCAGAGGACGCAGAAGCCAGGACAGAAGGAAGCAAAACTGGATAAACAAGTAACCATGACCCAGATGGCAGGCAGACAGGGAGTGGGGTGCTCTGGGCCTAAAGAACCCTGGCTGGCACCCAGAGCCGCAGCAGGAGCGCCAGGCCCTCCAGCAGGACGCTGTCAGGCTGAAAAGGCCAGAGTCGCGCTTGCCGGAGCAGTTAAACCAGTGACAGGGGACGTCCCGCAGCGGAGCACACAGACGGGGCCAGGGAGTAAGCCTGACTTGCGTGCACATTCCCGTCTCTCCCTGTGTGAGGAAGGGGTTTACTGCTCCCGCTACTCGGAAGAGGAAGCAGAAGCTCTGGACTTTCAGACAGCTCCCTGTGTTTGCCCAGCCTGCCCTGCGGAGGCACCGAGTGTGTTCAGGCCCTGTGGCTGTGCGCGCGTCTGTCTGCTCTGCTACCCCTCTGCTCCAGGCCGGACAAAAGCAAAACGTGCAAAGGTTAAGAACGAAAACCACAGTGGGATACAGCTTCTCCCCCACGAGGATGACTGCAATACAAAGAGCAGGTAATACCTGTCATGAAGTCCGGTCATGAAGACACACGAGTCCTTGGACACTGTTGAAGGGGCCCTGGAAGACAACTCAGCAGTTTCATAAAAAGTTAAACTAACAGAAAGCCCCCAAAGAAGCCCTCATACGGGTGGTCAAATGATTCTCGACAAGGGGGCCAAGACCATTCAATGGGAAAAAGGCAACCTTTTCAACAAATGGAAAAACTGAATATTCACATGCAAAAGAATGAGATTGTTGGACTCTTACATCATACAGAAAAACTAACCTCAAATGGATTAAAGACCTAAAACAATGAAACTCTTAACAGAAAACATAAGGGAAAAGCTTCTTAACATTAGACTTGTCGACAATGTCTTGGATAGGACACCAAAAGCACAGACGGCGGCAACAAAAACCCAGCTTAATCAAAATGTGAAATCTGTGCATCAAGAGAACACAGAGTGAAAAGCAGTCAAATCACAGAGACAAGGGGAGGGTGCCAGGAACTGAGCAACTGAAGCCGTGGGGAGCTGCTGTTCAACGAGAACAGAGTTTCCGTTTGCAGGATGAAATACATGACAGAGACCATGATGGTTGCACAACAGGGTGAATTTCTCCACCGCGCTGCTGCTGCTGCTGCTGAGTCGCTTCAGTCGGGTCCGACTCTGTGCGACCCCACAGACGGCAGCCCACCAGGCTCCCCCGTCCCTGGGACTCTCCAGGCAAGAACACTGGAGTGGGTTGCCATCTCCTTCTCCAATGCGTGAAAGTGAAAAGCGAAAGTGAAGTCGCTCAGTCGTGCCGACTCTTAGAGACCCCATGGACTGCAGCCCACCAGGCTCCTCTGTCCATGGGACTTTCCAGGCAAGAGTACTGGAGTGGGGTGCCATACTGCTGAGCTTAAAAATGGTTAGGATGATGAATTTTACATGATACGTATTCTACCATAACTTAAAAAAAATCATTTTCAGTAACATTATTCATATTAGCCAAAAAGTGAAAAGAACCCAAAGTCCATCAACCGGTGAATTCATAAAATGCGGCATACCTCCTGGAATATGACAGGGCAGAAACCATCGATGGGATGATATGAGCTACCACCGGGAAGAGCTGCAAAGCATCATGCAAGGAGCCAGTCACCAGAACACCACATAGTGTACATTTCAGTTATAGAAATCTCCAGAAAAGGCAAATGTACAGAGGTGGAAAGTTGACTGGGCTTCCCTGGTGGCTCAGTGGGGTAAGGCAACTGCCTGCAATGCAGGAGACCGGGGTTCGATCCCTGGGTTGGCAAGATCTGCTGGAGGAGGGATGGCAGCCCACTCCAGTACTCTCGCCTAGAGCATCCCACGGACGGAGGAGCCTGGGGGGCTGCAGTCCAGGGGGTCGCACAGTCGGACACGGCTGAGCAGCAGCAGCAGAAAGCCGACAGTAGTCTGGGCTGGAAGAGCACATGGGGTTGACTTCAGAAGGACACAAGGCCCTTTCTGGGGCAACAGAAGCCTGGATTTCGGTGATGACTATACTACTCAGACAGTTTCCTAAAATTACTGAACTGCACACTTAAAGCCAGAGAAATTTATGCCATGCAACTTATACCTCAATAAAGCTGTGGTTTAAAAGGGCAAGAACTTGCTATTAAACTCTATTCAAATATGAGTTTTCTACAGTGTGTCCCAAAATTGAGGCTTATTTTCTCAAATACAAATGGAAGAACCTTAATGCTGCTGCTAAGTCACTTCAGTCGTGTCTGACTCTGTGTGACCCCATAGACAGCAGCCCACCAGGCTCCCCCGTCCCTGGGATTCTCCAGGCAAGAACACTGGAGTGGGTTGCCATTTCCTTCTCCAATGCATGAAAGTGAAAAGTGAAAGTGAAGTCGCTCAGTCGTGTCCGACCCTCAGCGACCTCATGGACTGCAGCCTACCAGGCTCCTCTGTCCATGGGATTTTCTAGGCAGGAGTAGTGGAATGGGGTGCCACCTTAATAAGTTACATTAAAAACCATCATCATCATAAAAAACCAGCCCCTGGGGGGACGGGTTTCCATCACTGTCTTTTCTGATGAGGGAAAAAGCAAAAGAAGTCAGAACATCCAGGTGGCCACGCCTGTCAGAATCTACCCCAGCAAAGCAGAGATGACAAGGGACAGAAATAAGTCGTTAAGTAGGCTGCCCTGTTTTCACAATTAGTGGAGAGGCTGAAACAATTAAGATGCGCTAATAATAAAGCCCTCTTGCTGGCATTCCTCACTCACTGACACCTTTGACCTGCTGCCCTGCAGCTTTCTGGATTGTTTGCAAATTCATTCTATTGGAATCAGAAATGGGTTTCTGTACAATGACTCCAGTTCCCTTCCTTAAACTATAGTAGAAAATGGAAGATGCAGCCTCAGGAGGGCAGGAGAAGCAGGGAGACCAGCAATTTCTGAAAAAGATTCCAAGAGAAGGAAGAGTGAGCTGGGGTTGGGAGGACTGGAGTGGGAGCGTCCAAGACTTGACCAGCCACCATTGTGAGCCGTCTGAATTCTGCTCTTAACTGTGAGCATGTCTTTTTTTTTTTTTTTTAGTGTCATTGCCTTCTCCCGGTTTGCAGCCTAAGGTAATAGAAAACAAGGCTTGGGCATTTGGAAGAAACCGCAGGTTAAGCCATGATGCCAAGCGAGAAACTAAAACCACGATCTGAGTGTCAGTCTCAGGCACAGTTTAGGAGCACAGGTAGATTCTCAAGTGTGTCCCAGGGTTCTTCCATTTTCACCTATTCAATTCCCCCTTTTCTGGCCAAGTCAGGACTGTACACAACCCCCTCGCTGCCTCTCCTGGTGTTTACAGGGAACCCGAGAGGCACATGTGTGGCTTCTGCTTAGACAGAAAGGCAGCAAGACCAGCTGTGATCCATCTCCTCCTGAACGCCTGGACAGTCGGGTTGGCTGAGGAGGGCTTCTTCAGGCCTCCGGAAGGCCTGGAGCCCCGGGAAGAACACTGCTTACCCTTGGGAAACCTGGCAACAGTTGTCTGTGATTTCTGGTGGAAATGACCAATCAGAATCAATCCATATCACTGGGAAAGGTCAAGGGAGGGGGGAGGAGGAGAAGTTTCCCTTCCAAAAATGGTAAAGAGGAAACGAGGAAAGAAGAAACCAAAATATTTAGAATGGCATAAAAAGTGATATGCGTAAACTTCTTTTTGTTATTAAATCTAACTAGAAGTTTCCTAAAGTCCAGTTACCAAGTTGGATTGTGTGGGAAAGAAGAGAGAGACCGGCTGGAATTTTCCTCAGGAGTTCACAACTTCAGGCTGAGAGGTCCTAGGTTTGCACTGGGGAAGCCCCTTCCTGAATGAGGGCTTGGGTGGGCTAGGCTCCATGCTGGCTCCAGTCCCATTGGTCCCTGCACAGTGAGCCTGGCCCCGTTCACTAGCGTTTCCTGGTGCCTGGGATGGAGCACTCTGGTACCTGGAAGCAGATGAATACCATGAGCTATCTCTGTAACGGCCCACGCTGTCATGTCGCCCTTGGTTTGTGGGGTCACTGGACTGTGGGCCTTGCGGCCTGTAGCCTTCTCCTCCTCATCTGTTTCCTGGCAATACCTCTCGATGAGGCTGGTAGGATCAGCCACTGGAGTTTGCTGTGGTTGTAGGCATCTCCCCCGGTGCCGAGGTTTTCTTGTTAGCACTTGTAAGGCTGGGAGCAGAGGCATCACACGGGTTACTCAGACATAGACGTAATGAAGCTGCATCGAGATCACGTTGAATAGCTGTTCTTTGGATGGGATACTTGTCCAAATGAATCAATGTTCTTCTTCAGGGTCTCTACGTCACAGATGAATTGGGCCACTCATCCCAGATCCTCATCATATTTACGTTCATTAACAAAGTGCTTGATATCAGCTCTGAGCTCAACCAACTGCTCTTCTGACATCCGAACAGCCACATCAGTCATTTTCTTTAGACGTTCGGCTTTCTTTTGACGGTTAAGCAAAATTTCCATCATTTCAGCTTTCTCTTTGTCCATTTCAGCAAGCAACGCCACTTCCCAATCCATTAAACAGCTCTGCAATTCGGCAAAAGCTTGTTTCATTTTCTTAATAGAATCATCCATCTCTTCTTTAACTACAACTCGATATCGTGTGAGAGACACTGTGCAGCGCTGGAGGTCTTTCAGAGATTTTTCAATATTAGAACCAAGCTTTTTGTTGGTGAAAGAGAGGGGAATATCTTCCATGCCTAGATTTGAAAGCTGAGGTCCTACAGTAGTTCTTGAGAGACTTGGCAACGTTCCTATTTTGTTGAGAATTCTGAGTAGAGTGCATAGTCAAAGATCTGCCCTCAAAATCAGAGACATCCTTCTCCAGCATGGATCCTGTTCTATCCAGCATTTCTGACGTGGCAGACTCAGGATCCTCCAGTTCCCTGGCTTCTATTGAAAGTGTCTCCATACCTTCACTGAGTGAGTCCACAGACTCAGTATCATTGATAGCACCGTTGACATGATAACCATTAACACCACCTTTCTCTGAGGAGGGCGTAGATTGTTCCCCTTGAATGGAAACCGATTTATTGGAATCTGGGATACTGTTACTTGGTTCTGCTGCAGGTTTTGCCTTGCTTTTCTTCTTTTTGTTCTTTTTCTTGCCTGTTACTGTCCATTCTTTGAGTACTTCACTGGCACTACCTTCCATGAATGCTTGTACTGTTTTGTCCACAAAGTGCTGCAAAACCAGGATAATTTCACTGTTACTCATATTGGGAACTATTGCACACACTGCATTTATCTTTTCTTTCATGTTTTCAAAAGCTCCTCCTTGGGCCAGTACAGTACTGGACTGCAAATCAAAAATGAATCCTGATGAATCCTTCTGATTTTGTCTCCTAGACATTTCAGGTTTCTTTAATCTCAAAAAATGCAGAAGAAAATTATTATTTTGCCTTGCCTTGGTTCTGACTGTGGTTATCTTTGATTTAAAAGGAAGCAATCGAAGGCTGTAGTTGGAGGTGATAAATATAAAATCTTGGTTATTTGCACTAGCCGTCGATCTCCTTTTCTTCTCTCATATCAAATTCGTGTCAAGAAATATCACTGTAGACATTCATGTCTCTTTTTCCAGGGAGATTCTATCCTGGGCCCCCACAGTCGCCACGTTCCCCAGTTCCAGCTCTGCGTTCCGGACGCTCTGGGGTCTGAGAAGAGGAAAAGCTATTTTAAATCTTTTTGCATCTTTTTATTATGATGAGTCTTTTTGAAGCAACATGTATATAATTGAATTTTCTTTTTAAACCCAACTGATGAAATTCTTTCAATTTTTGCCACCTTGTTTTATGATGTGGGGGTTTTATAATCCCCTGCCACTTCCTGAGTTCTGTGCTTTTTTGCTAAAACTGACTGTACTTTCTCTTTGCATATTTTTTTGGGCATTTGAAAAGTATAGTTCTTGTTTTAGCCAGAGTGGTTCATTCCATCCTGTATTCAGTTATGATTCTGTACTGGGAGGCAGACACTGTTCTAGGCACTCTGGTTATTTGATGAATATTTGAAGGGCTTCCCAGGTGGTGCTAGTGGTAAAGAACCCGCTTGCCAATGCAGGAGACGTTAGAGATGTGGGTTTGATCCCTGTGTCAGGAAGATTCCCCTGGAGAAGGAAATGGCAACCCACTCCAGTATCCTTGCCTGGGAAATCCCACGGACAGAGGAGCCTGGCAGGCTACAGTCCATGGGGTGGTACAGAGTCGGACACAACTGAAGTAACTTAGCAGGCATGAAGCCAAGAAGAATCTGTACAAACCTGATGAAAAGAACCCTTATCCTCTCTTTGCTTCCTCATAATTTCAGTTACTTTCCCACAATCACTCTTTGTTCAACGAAATATATAAGCACTTAGGCTTAATCACTTTGGTGGTTTTCCTACAAAGGCTGCTATGCATGTGTAAAAATAGAATTTGTATGCTTTACTTCTGTCAATCTGTTTTATGGCCGCTTAAGTCTTGGGCCCAGCCAGAGACTCTAAGAGAACAGAGGGAAAGTTTGCTTCCCTACACCGTGCACGTCGAGTCCCCAGGGCATGCTTGTTCATATGTCTCTCCTGGGTTATGTTCAGGTGCAGTTTAGACTTACTTATTTATAATTGGCCACACTCTGCGTGGCTTAGTTCCCTGGCCAGGGATTGAGATGCAGTCACTGGACTGCCCAGGAAGTCCCTGAATGCAATTTCGATTACATTTTAGTTGAGTTTCGGGGAAGGCAATGGCACCCCACCCCAGTACTCTTGCCTGGAAATCCAATGGATGGAGGAGCCTGGTGGGCTGCAGTCCATGGGGTCGCTAACAGTCGAACAGACTGAGCGACTTCACTTTCACTTTTCTCTTTCATGCACTGGAGAAGGAAATGGCAACCCACTCCAGTGTTCTTGCCTGGAGAATCCCAGGGACGGGGGAGCCTGGTGGGCTGCCGTCTATGGGGTCACACAGAGTCGGACAC
>SJYX01019120.1:484252-510888 GCA_006410675.1 Oreotragus oreotragus | reverse complement strand
CTCGGCACCGAACCGACCACACGAGCGGCACAGGCCGCGCCGGGCCCCCGTGGGGTCAGCCTCGCAGCCCCAGCGGCCTGCCCACCGCCCTTCCCTGCATCCACGTCCCCAGCTCCCAGGGCGACCACCTGCCTGCGAGGCCCCACGCCACCCGCTCTCCTTTCGAAGCCTCTCCCGGCGCACTCTTCTCTCTCACCGCCGGCCCCGCAGACCCCACCAGCGGCTGGAAGGAAGGGCCCCTCCCTGCACGGAACAGGGCTCCGCTCAAACACGCCACCAGCAAAATCAAGCACTTCTGTCTGCCGCTCCCAAGGCGACTGTCGCCTGCATCGTCCTATCTCCCCACGCCAAGGCCCGCAGGACCCGCGAGTCCCCGCTCAGAGAAGCCTGCTTGCTGCGCTCACCCGGCTGGCCAAGGAGCAGGCACCCCAAGCCAAATCCTCCATCTCAGCCTCCATCTCCTGGCTCTAAAATATCCTGTGTCTCCTCCTTCCTGGTGCAAAGACTCACTGTTAGCTCGCGGATTCAGTGTGAAGTTTTCTACCTGAAACTCAAGACCTTCCATCAGCTGCTCTCCTCTTTGCCCAGGGGACCCTATTTCCCACTATTTCTGTTCACTGACTCTTCCTTTGCCTCCAGTTGGGCAAGTCACTGAATTAAGATCAATAATCACCACTTAGCAGTGGTGTTTTTTTCAGGTTTAGCTGACTTACAATACTGTGTTCGTTTCAGGTGTACAGCGAAGCAATTCAGTCAGACTCTGTGTGTACATACATTCCCTTTCACAACAGGCTATCACAAGACACTGGATCCAGCTCCCTGTGCTATACAGCAGAGCCTTGCTGGTCACCTGTTTTGTACACGGCAGTGTGTATACGTGAAGCCCAGACTCCTAAGCACCCGCCCCCCACTCTGGGGACCATGAGCTTGTTTCCTGGGAGTCTGCTTCCATTTTCTAAGTTCACTTGCGCTCTTTTAGCAAGCACATCTAAGTGACACACACGGTATTCGTCCTCCTTCACTTAGCAGGATAATCCCTGGATCCACCCCGTGCTGCAGCAAGTGACATTGTTCCATCCGTTTTAGGGCTAACTAACAGCCCAATGGCAGAAAGTGAAGAGGAGCTAAAAAGCCTCTGGATGAAAGTGAAAGAGGAGAGTGAAAAAGTTGGCTTAAGGCTCAACATTCAGAAAACTAAGATTGTAGCATCCAGTCCCATCACTTCATGGGAAATAGATGGAGAAACAGTGGAAACAGTGTCAGACTTTATTTTTGGGGGCTCCAAAATCACTGCAGAAGGTGACTGCAGCCATGAAATTAAAAGACACTTACTCCTTGGAAGAAAAGTTATGACCAACCTAGATAGCATATTCTAAAGCAGAGACATTACTTTGCCAACTAAGGTCCGTCTAGTCAAGGCTATGGTTGTTCCTGTGGTCATGTATGGATGCGAGAGTTGGACTGTGAAGAAAGCTGAGCACTGAAGAACTGACGCTTTTGAACTGTGGTGCTGGAGAAGACCAGTCCATCCTAAAGGAGATCAGTCCTGGGTGTTCTTTGCAAAGACTGATGCTGAAGCTTAAACTCCAATACTTTGGCCACCTCATGCGAAGAGCTGACTCATTGGAAAAGACTCTGATGCTGGGAGAAATTGGGGGCAGGAGGAGAAGGGGACGACCGAGGATGAGATGGCTGGATGGCATCAACGACTCGATGGACATGAGTTTGGGCAAACTCCGGGAGATGGTGATGGACAGGGAGGCCTGGCGTGCTGCGGTTCACGGGGTCGCAAAGAGTCAGACACGACTGAGCGCCTGAACTGAACAGCCCAATGTGTAAACACACCACACCTCTCTATCCATTCATCTTCGCGGACACTCAGGTTTAATTAGCGCTGCCTGTAACTGGAATAGTAGCTGCTGCTGCTGCAAGTCGCTTCAGTCGTGTCTGACTCTGTGCAACCCCATAGACGGCAGCCCACCAGGCTCCCCCGTCCCTGGGATTCTCCAGGCAAGAACACTGGAGTGGGTTGCCATTTCCTTCTCCAATGCATGAAAGTGAAAAGTGAAAGTGATGTCACTCAGTCATGTTCGACTCTTCGCAACCCCATGGACTGCAGCCAACCAGGCTCCTCCATCCAAGGGATTTTCCAGGCAAGAGGACTGGAGTGGGTTGCCACTGCCTTCTCCAGGAATAGTAGCTACCATTTGCTAACTATTTAGAATGCTCCAGATATTACACACAACTGCTAAAAGAATCATATCACCTTGACATCACCCTTGACTCAGAATCACACCGTAACACGTCCGTAAGAGAGTTATCAACTCTCACCCATCTCAATGTTTCTCCCGCGGTCTCACCATCTTGATAAATGGATCCCTCCTCTCAGCTGCTCAGGCCATCAACCTGCACATCACACACAGTCACCTCTTTTCTTCATACACCAGCACGCCCTCCAATAACTCAAATCCTGTTGCTTCTAAACTCATAATCCAGCCTCAGGCTGTCTCCTCACCTGTCCTCTGCCTTCATCCAAGCCACCATCCACTTAGATCCAGATTGTAATAACTTCAAATGGCCCTCTTTTTCTGCTCTTTCTCTCACACACTTTATCATTCTTAGCGCAGCCAAAGAGGAGGCTTAAAACAAGCAGGTCTTCTCTAAAGATACTGGAAACAGGCCAGATCTATCAACAGGTAGACAGATAGACCACAGTACATCCATACGGTGGAGTATTTCTCAACAATAAAAAGAAATCAACTATTGATGCATGCAGCAACATGAATGAACCCCCAAATCCTAAGCAGAGTGGAAAAAGAACAGTGTGTACCACGTGGGATCATTTATAAGAAATGCAGGAATATCAAAACTAACCTCAGGGGACACAAACTAGAGCCGCGGTTGCTCCTGGGGGTACTTTCCAAGGTGACAAAGACGTTCTGGGTCTGGCTATGCATTTATTGAAACTGCTCGGAAGTAGATCAGATCATTTCACCCTGTGAGGACGATCCGATGGGGGGGGGGCCCGCCCCAGCCCAGCGGTCTTGGCTGCCTGTGACCCCGCCAAGCTCCCTGGGTCAGAGTCTCTGCAGCAGCCTCTCCCCGGGTCCTGGGGCCCCATGCAGAGCTGGCTCCCTGCCGTCACTCGGAGCCTCTTCGGAGAGGCCTTTCCGGGCACACGTCTGGCCAAGCCGCCCAGGGAGCCTCGTCCACGGCCCTCTTTTCCCTTTTCACTGTGTGCGCGGCACTTGGCACTCTCTGCTGTTTTCTTGTTTACTGTCTGCTTCTGCTACCAGAAAGCAAGCTCTCCCAGAGCGAGCACCCATCTGTCGCTGTGCCTTGTGTCTATGCCAGCGCCCGGCGCGTTTCAGGAGGGCTTGCCGGATGAACGGGGATGCTGGCAGGACCCCGCTCTCCGTTCGACAGCCCTGAGATCCAAGGCTTGTAGAGGGGGCGGGACCCTCACTGCCCCGCAGACTCACTGCACGAAAGCAGAACGCTGGGGAGCCCCCACCCCGTCCTGCCAGCGCAGGCGCACATGTCCCCAGGAGGTAGCAGGGCAGGTGGTCCTGTGGGGATGCGCCAGGCCTGGCTGCCAGGACTCAGGCTGCTGTTTCAAAGTGTGCTGACCTTGGCTTCCCTGGCCTCCTGCCAGCAAGTTTCAACACCTGCTTGTCTGAGCCGATGCAAACGAGCTGCGGCAATCAGTCACTAGGATATTAGGAGTCACCCTGCGCTTCTGGACTCTCCCGCGAACCGCAGAAGCCTCCCCCAGGAGGCTGCCCAGGCCCAGCGTGGGTGGGGGCTGGCTCGATGATGTGGACTCTATGGAAATACCCCCTCACACCTTGCCCTGAGGTCACTGAAGAGACGACAGGAAATCTCCTCCTAAGATGAGGTGGTGCGACACTCCAAGGGAATTGTTAGAAACATCATTCACACTTTTTTTTCCAAAATAAATGCATCTGACTTCTGATTAAAAACAGTAATTCCTGTGTCTGGGCCTCTGGGTGCAAACAGAAGAACAAATTAAAGAAAGCCTGTGGTGTGGGGAGGAATAGACTGGGAGACTGGAGTGGACATAAGCACACTGCCACGTACAATATAGGTAACTGGCAAGGCCACCCTGTGGGCCTCCCCGCGGGGCAGCTGGTGGAACATCGCCTGCAATGCGGGAGACCTGGGTTCCATCCCTGGGTCAGGAAGGTCCCCTGGAGGAGGGAAAGACTACCCACTCCAGTACTCCGGCCTAGAGAATTCCAGGGAGTGCATAGTCCATGGGGTCCCAAAGAGTGGGACAGGACTGAGCGACTCTCATCTTCACTCATGACATGCCGCGCAGTGCAGGGAACGCTCCTCAGGGCTCAGAGATGACCTGAGCGGGAGAGAATCCAAACAGGGCGGCTGTATGTGTAGCCGATTCACTCTGCTGGACACCTGAAGCTAACACAACACTGTTCCTCAACTGCACTCCAGTAAGAAGTTTTAAAAAGGAAAGCCTACCTGAGCGGCAATCTTCCCAAGTTGCCCATGGAAACAAATGTTAAGTGAATATATAAACGGTGCAGGGATAACACCCCTGTGTTATATATGCACACACACAAGACAAAAAGATGAAAATCCGGGGGCATTAACCCTACCCACCACAGAAAAGATTACAGTCCATACGATTCCATTACATAGCACGCGCTTCTTCAATATTTAACGGGATTTCAAGGATGAGCTGTTTGGGAAAACCAGAGGCCTACAGTAGCCGAGCTGCCTCACTGCTGCTCCCGGGGAGGACGGGGCCCTTAGCGGCCTCAGCAGACGGTTCTGGAGATCGGGCGGGTGTAAACCAGGAGGAACCATCCCTGTGCTGCGTGTCCGCCCCCTGGGCCAGTAACAGGGAGGTGTCGGCGTCCACTGGAGCCCTCTGGACCAGACTCCAGCCAGCCTTCTAGGAACTCAGCCACCGCGCGCAACATGCACGGCTCTGCATGGCCGGCTCGGTCACCTTCCAGAGCCAAGGGGGGCGACAGCAGGACTTGGCGTGACATTCACTGGCAAGGGCTCCCCAGAGCTGCAGGGGGGAGGAAGGCCACAGGCTGCGGGGTCCTCCTCTCATCCAGCCCCTCTCCATCAGCGCAGCCGGAACACCTCCCAGATTTCCTGCCACATTCTTACCCTTGTGGGTTCTTCCAGTACATCTGAAGATCAAATTCCGATCTTTTCTTTCAGAAGCCTAATCAGGGGACTTCCCCAGCAGTCCAGGGGTTAGGAGGCTGTGGTTTCACTGCCGGGAGCCTGGGTTCAATCCCTGGTCATGGAACTGAGAGTCCATAAGCCACGCAGAGCGGTGCAGCCACAAAAAAATAAAAGTTTCAGAAGCCTAATTAAAATTCATCCTAGTAAGCTGTCCACATCCAATGACTTCCATTCTATAAATGGTTAACCAATTTTAACTTGTTTTCTAGCTTAAAAAGATGGGCTTTCATGAACTAGGGCTACAGCTGAGAACACACAGGCAGCCTAGGCCAGAGGCAAGGAGGCCACGCCACGCTGTGACTCCACTGGTGTGACCTCCAGGCAAAGCTAGTCTCTGGCAAGGAGCATCAGAAAAAAGGGTACCGGCGGAGGGGAGGGCGCACACGGGCCTCTGGGGGGCTGGAAACGCTCCACAGCGTTATCTGCGTGACAGCAGCACAGACGTGCAAACACGCGGAAGCGCACCCCCAAATCCTCACACACGCTGAAGACCGAGCGCAGCACAAGTGTAGAAAGACTGTTTCGTCTGGACTGTGCTGAAATGCTGCCGCACGGGTGGTCTTACCTGGAGCTATTCGGGGACTCCTAAATTCCCAGGACCGGCGAGTCCTCACCTCTCCAGCCCATCTGGCACCTGGGACGGCCCGAGTCGATCTCCCTTTCATCTCCCTTCCACAGGGAACTCTCTGGGGCCAGCGCGGTGGCGCCAGCTTTAAAACAATCTAGGGCATGCATCTGTCTGCCCCGGGCCGGTCATAAAGAACACTTACTCTGCTCGCTTTACGGCCTGCACGTCTCAATGAACTAGAGAAAGTCTTTGAACATACCTCTCGATAGGAGCACAATAAACATCAAATAGGAGCCGGAGAAGGCCTGCCAGAACGCAGGCCCCGGGTAAACCAGCTGCAGGAAGGCGCCCTGCCCGCCTGGGAGGCGCAGGACGCGGGCGGGGGCGGCTCCCTCCTCCGGCGGCTGAGACAACCTCCCAGCCTTTCTGTTTCCCCAGGTGGAAGCATCAGATGACACGCAGCAAAAACGCTAGCTAGCGACAGAACTGCTGATAGCAACGGAAACTGTTAAAAAATAAAAGGCGTCCGTGGAATGCCTGTGTTCTAAGAAGGCTTGGAGAAGCTCAAAAATCTTGTCTTCGTGGTAAACCGAAGAGGCGGCCCCTGCCTCCCGCTCCACCCGCCGGAGACTAAAAGGCAGGCAGGTGAGGCCTGCCCCGGGGGCACCGGGCTGGGGGGCAGGTGACCCTCCAGGGGGTCGGGTGGCCTGCAGTCCCGCACAGGCACTGCAGCAGTTTCAAAGCGTGGAGTCCGGTTCGAATTAGGAGACTATCCAGAGCCAGAAACCTCTGACAACTCTTCCCGAACCTTCCTCTCAGGGTGGAACAGACAACTCCGTCAGAAGCTGCTGAGCCCCGGACATCCAGGCTTTACCGGCACTGAGCTGAGTATCCAGGTCTCTCTCATCTGAGAAGCAGATGTTCTGATTGTTCCACGGCACCTGGAATGAAACTGCATGTTTCACCCTCTACGATCCCTATGACCAGTCAGACCCGTGGATTTACAGAATTAAATGGACGCGGGATTAAATCCTGCCAGTGTGGACAGGTAAAGTTTAGATCTACTGAATGGTAAACACAAACACACACCAGACCCACCAGCACGGCCTCAGAAAACTACTTTTGCAAGCACAGGCTTCCTAAAACAAAACAGTCCTCAGCAGATTTTTGTGCTGTTTTGCCCTATAAACTACTTTTCTCGGTTACATAAAACAGCAAATTGTGATCTGAAGGCTTTGCAGGCTGGCATTTCAATCTTNTCAGAAAACTACTTTTGCAAGCACAGGCTTCCTAAAACAAAACAGTCCTCAGCAGATTTTTGTGCTGTTTTGCCCTATAAACTACTTTTCTCGGTTACATAAAACAGCAAATTGTGATCTGAAGGCTTTGCAGGCTGGCATTTCAATCTTCTCTGAGAGTTTGGGAGGAAATAATTCAACTTGGTCGTCTTTTCTCACTTTCTGTATGGTGCCTGGCAGATGAAACATTCTGCCCGAGTGCTTGGTTCCACGGCACCCCCTTTTAGGGCAATGTGGCTAGAGGCTGAGTAGGTTCCTTTTGTTTTAAACGTTTTATCTCCCCACCTGGGTGTGCTGTGCTTTGCTGTAACAATACTGCTGATCTGAAAATGTCTCCCAAAAGATACTTTCAATGGAGTTTCTGTTTGGAAACCAGCAATCACTTGACATAAAACTTCACCTTTTAAAAGGTGAAGGTGAGGTCGCTCAGTCGTGTCCGACTCTTTGCGACCCCATGGACTATAACCTATTAGGCTTCTCCGTCCATGGGNCAACCACTTTTTCTTAATGTGTTCATTTGCCAGAGAGATGTGTATTATTAGTTTAAGAAATCATGGGCCTTGGTGGCGGGCCAGTGGTTAAGACTCTTCGCTTCCACTGCAGGGGGACTGGACCCAGCCCCTGGTCCAGGAGAAGATCCCCCAAGCCGCACGGCCAAGGAGAGAAAAAGTAAGACGTCTTCCTTCCTCCCTGCTTTCACCTCATTCCCCAAGTGCCCGCCTCCCCAGAAGTAAACACTCCAAGGAAGGCGGAGTCCTTCTTGTAATGTGCTTTAGCATTTACAGAATGAAGCCTGTAGACAAGGGTTAGATGCACCTTCACTCTGCAGGCCTAGATCTAGGTACTTTAGGCTTTGAGGGTCAGTCTCTATCAGAAGCACTCAACTCTGCCAGTAGTGTTCTGGGAGGGACCCTGCTTTCTCTGACATAGGAACTAAGCAGGACGGACGCATGCTTTCACTCCTGGCCAAACAGTCACATCTTTCTTCTTATCTAGATACTTGATCCACATTTTCTATGACAAAAAGCAACTTTTCACTTTACCACAAGATATTTGTTTGCTTGTATTTCTTTTTCTTTGGGATGGTTTTGGTCATCACCCCCTGTAGAATGTTATGAACCTCCATCCATAGTTCTTCAGGCAGTCTGTCTACCAGATCTAGCCCCTTGAATCTATTGCTCACCTCCATTGTATAATCATGAGGGATTTTATTTAAGTCATACGTGAATGGCCTAGTGGTTTTCCTAAAGGAAATCAGTCCTTAATAGTCACTGGAGGGACCGATGGCGAAGTTAAAGGTCCAATACTTTGGCCACCTGATGTGAAGAACTGACTTATCAGAACAGACCCTGATGCTGGGAAAGACTGAAGGCAGAAGGAGAAGGGGACGACAGGGGATGAGATGGCTGGATGGCATCACCGACTCAGTGGACATGAGTCTGAACAAGCTCTGGGAGACGGTGAAGGACAGGGAAGTCTTGTGTGCTGCAGCCCACGGGGCTGCAAAGACCTGGACACGACTGAGCGACTGGACCACACATTTGTTTGCTAGTGCTCCTGTAACAAAGTTCCACGGACGCTCTCAGCCGGCATCTGGTGGCTCAGCCGGCAGGTCTCCCTGCTCACGTGCTGAAGCCGGGAGCCCAAGACCAAGGTTCCGGCAGGGCTGGCTTCTCCTGAGGCCCCTCCCATAGCCGGTGTGTTCTGCCCGAGTCCTCACATGCTCTTCCAGCTGTGTGTCCACGTCCTAATCTCCTCGTCCTATGAGGATCCAGCCATGGTGGCTGGAGGCCCAGCCCAGTGACCTCATTTGGCCTTGTCTCTTTAAAGATCCTGTCTCAGAGGATAATCTCATCCGGGGTACTAGGGTTTAGGACTTTACCATATAAAGTTTTTTTTGAGGGGGGCCCATAATTCAGTCCATAACATGCAGGACATAGTTAATTAACATATTCCACAATTTATGCCAACTGTTTAAAAAGTTTTTCTTTTGTATTGAGGTATAGCTGATTAACAATGCTGTGATAGGATCAGGTGGACAGCAGAGAGACTCAGCCATACATATACATGTATCCCTTCTCCCCTGAAACCCCCTCCACCCAGGCTGCCACAGAACATCGAGCCGAGTTCCCTCTGCTGTACGTACAGTAGGTCCTTGCTGGTTCTCCATTTCAAATACAGCAGTGTGTACACATCCATCCCAAACTCCCTAGCTATCTCTTCCCTCTATCCTCCCCTGGTATGCCAACATATTTTAACAAAGCCCAGGCTCCCTGTTTCCTGCACGATACGCCTTCAGTCTAGATTTTTTTCTTTCTTTTCTTGCTGAACGTATTGTTTAGCAGATCTTTCAGTCTTTTATTGAAGGAAGGCCTTAAATCTAAAGGGGGTGAAACATTTCCATCCGTGTTGCTGCAAATGGCATTTTTTCATTCTTTTATTTTAATGAGTAATACTTCATTTTATAAATATATACATATTCTTGGACAGAGAAAGACAAATATCATGTGGTAACACACATGTCTGGAGAAGGAAATGGCAGCCCACTCCAGTATTCTTGCCTGGAAAATTCCATGGATGGAGGAACCTGGTGGGCTACAGTCCTTGGGATCTCAAAGAGTCAGACACGCCTGAGCAACTATCACACATCACACATGCAGAATCTGAAAAACTGATGCAAATGAGCTTATTTACAAAACAGAAACAGATGATAGACGTCACTTAGTGTGATGATCTCTAGGTCCTGCCATGTGGCGGCAAATGGCATCCTTTCATTCTTTCTTTATAGTTAATAGTTCATTTTGTGTTTACGTGTATATATATATTTATATATCAGAAAAGCAATGACACCCCACTCCAGTGCTCTTGCCTGGAGAACCCCAGGGACGGGGGAGCCTGGTGGGCTGCTGTCTGTGGGGCGCACAGAGCCGGACACGACCACGTCTTCTTTATCCACTCATTTGTCAGTGGACATTTAGGCTGCTTCCATGTCTTGGCAAATGATTGAAAATATTGCTCCTATGAACACTGGGGTAAGTACACTGACACTAATTGTCCAGCTTAGTGAATTTTTATAAATGCATTTACTTGGCCTCTCCAGATTGATACAAAGAATTTTCCTAACACCCAAGGAGACTTCTTCTTTCCTCCCTTCTAGTCAGGACCCTAAGTCAATCATTATTCTGGCTTCACCATCATCGATCAGTTTTGTAGGTTTTGAACTTCATATAAATATGGCCACACAGCACGGGCTGTCAGTGTCAGGCATTTTTTGGAATACTGATATCATGATATCTGTTACGCTGTTACATGCACCCATATATTACTTTCTACAGGGGAGCCTGGTGGGCTGCCATCTATGGGATCGAACAGAGTCAGACACGACTGAAGCGACCTAGCAGTAGCAGCAGTATTCCATTACATGACTGTTCAGTTCAGCTTAGTCGTTCAGTCGTGTCCGAGTCTTTTCGAACCCATGAATCGCAGCATGCCAGGCCTCCCTGTCCATCACCATCTCCCGGAGTTCACTCAGACTCACGTCCATCGAGTCCGTGATGCCATCCAGCCATCTCATCCTCGGTAGTCCCCTTCTCCTCCTGCCCCCAATCCCTCCCAGTATCAGAGTCTTTTCCAATGAGTCAACTCTTCGCATGAGGTGGCCAAAGTACTGGAGTTTCAGCTTTAGCATCATTCCTTCCAGAGAAATCCCAGGGCTGATCTCCTTCAGAATGGACTGGTTGGATCTCCTTGCATTCCAAGGGACTCTCAAGAGTCTTCTCCAACACCGCAGTTCAAAAGCATCAATTCTTCGGCACTCAGACATTATGAAAAAATAGTCTTAGAAATTTTATTTGTAGTAATAAGAAAAAAATACTGGAACTGTTCACCAATAAAGGAAGGAATAAACGTGGTATCATGTATCCTGTACCACGTGTTTATTCCTTCTTTTATTGGTGAACAGTTCCAGTATTTTTTTCTTTTTACTACAAATAAGGACTTCCCTGGTGGCTCAGATGGTAAAGCGTCTGTCTACAGTGCAGGAGACCCGGGTTCCAGCCCTGGGTTGGGAAGATCCCCTGGAGAAGGAAATGGCAATCCACTCCAGTACTATTGCCTGGAAAATCCCATGGACAGAGGAGCCTTGTAGGCTACAGTCTATGGGGCCGCAAAGGGTCGGACACGACTGAGCGATCACTTCTCACTTCACTACAAACAAAATTTCTAAGGCTATTTTTATAAAGTCTGTTTGTAGTCATATCTTTGCAGGAAGGGAGACCCGGAAAGTGGGCTCTCCTCTAAGTTCAGAAATGAATTATCCCGGAGACACGTGCTCACAAAGCAGGAGGCGTCACTGGGCAGGGGCCCCGGGCGAGACCGCGGGGGGAGGGCCCCGGAGGACGGCTCTGCACGCGGCTCGCCGTCCGGGTTTACGGGGCGGGGATTCCTTTCGGGTCGTCTGTGGCCGATCGTTCTGACCCAGGGTCCCTCCCGGGGGCGCCCTCACCGCTCAGCCAGCATGGATTCCAGCAAGGAGGGTTCTGGAGGGACTGGCGAGTCCTCTCTTTTGCCCCTTCCCGATTCTTTCGATGGGTGGTGACTTGTGAGTTCCGTGTTCCTTACCAGGACCTCCTGTTGTACCTCCTGCAGATGGTCACCGTGGTGCCTGGCCGGGGTGGGAGGTTTCAGTGGTGTTTCCCCTAACAGAACATGCTCATTTCTCCAGGGTAGGTACCTAGGGGAGCAGCTAGTTGCTAGCTCATAGGGAAAGCGCACGTCAAACTTTAAGAGGTCCTGCCAGTTCCTCAAAACGACTGTACCAACTTATCTGCCCTCCTCACCGGGCTTTGGTGCCGTCGGGGGGTGGCACAATTTTCTTGTGATTTTCATTAACGTTTACAACATGTGTAATAGCATTGAGCACATTTTCATTTGTGAACTGGCATTTAGGATATCCTCTTTGGTCAAATAAATGTCTGCTCTAGTCTTTTACCCATTTTAAAATCAATTTGTCTTTTTTATTATTTGTGGTGGACTTTTAGTGGCTCAGACGGTAAATCGTCTGCCTGCAGTGCGGGAGACCTGGGTTCGATCCCTGGGTTGTGAGCGAAGGTACCCTGGAGAAGGAAATGGCACCCCACTCCAGTATTCTTGCCTGGGAAATCCCATGGACAGAGGAGCCTGNTAAAATCAATTTGTCTTTTTTATTATTTGTGGTGGACTTTTAGTGGCTCAGACGGTAAATCGTCTGCCTGCAGTGCGGGAGACCTGGGTTCGATCCCTGGGTTGTGAGCGAAGGTACCCTGGAGAAGGAAATGGCACCCCACTCCAGTATTCTTGCCTGGGAAATCCCATGGACAGAGGAGCCTGGTAGGCTACAGTCCCTGAGGTCGCAGAGTCAGACACGACTGAGCGACTTCACTTTTTAAAATGTTCAGCCTAGGCTTGAATCCTTCAAAGGCTATGTTGTTGTTTGGGGTCGTGTCTGACTCTTTTGTGGCCCCATTGGACTTTGCCCACCAGGCTTCTCTGTCCATGAGATTTCCCGGGCAAGAACACTGCAGTGGGTTGCCATCTCCTTCTCCAGGGGACCGTCCCAACCCAGGGGTCGAATCTGCATCTCTCTGTCTCCTGCTTTGGCAGGCCAGTTCTTTGCCACTGAGCCCCCGGGGAAGCTCTCTGATGGACATATATGTTGTATATCTCTCCTCTTGGTCTGTGACTTGCCTTTGACTCTTAATCTTGTCTTTTAATGATCGGAAGCTTTTCCTTTTAAGATGTAATTTGCCGGTGTTTCATGTCCAGTGCTTCTGTGTGTCCCATTTAAAACTCCTTGCCTAGCCGTGTTTGTAAAGGTGCTCTGTTACACGCTCTGTGAGCTTTGCCAACCTTACCTTTCACACGGACAGCTTTTTTGTGCCTCAATCAGTTACTGAGTATAGTGTGAGGTGGCCCTGGTCATGGTCATCATCATGCTAAACTTTCTCTTTGTATTTTATTTCTAAACCATCGTGTGAGATGCTTGGAGCAAAAGGAGGGCCGTATTGCATGGCCTTCTAGCTCAGTCTTCACTGAGAGTTCACTGTAGTATTGCCTTTTAAGAACAGTCTTCACACCCCTGTTAAGCAGCCTGCGTGCTGCTTGATTCCTTTTTAAAGCAGGATCACCCTTAGGCGCAGGCGAGAGGAGCCCTATGCAGGATCCACAGCTCGGAGTCGTTGACACTCATCTTTTCGTTTGTCGGACTTCCCTGGGGGCTCAGAGGGTAAAGCGTCTGTCTACAGTGCGGGAGACCTGGGTTCCATCCCTGGGTCGGGAAGATCCGCTGGAGTTCCCCCAAGCCGCACGGCCAAGGAGAGAAAAAGTAAGACGTCTTCCTTCCTCCCTGCTTTCACCTCATTCCCCAAGTGCCCGCCTCCCCAGAAGTAAACACTCCAAGGAAGGCCGAGTCCTTCTTGTAATGTGCTTTAGCATTTACAGAATGAAGCCTGTAGACAAGGGTTAGATGCACCTTCACTCTGCAGGCCTAGATCTAGGTACTTTAGGCTTTGAGGGCCAGTCTCTATCAGAAGCACTCAACTCTGCCAGTAGTGTTCTGGGAGGGACCCTGCTTTCTCTGACATAGGAACTAAGCAGGACGGACGCATGCTTTCACTCCTGGCCAAACAGTCACATCTTTCTTCTTATCTAGATACTTGATCCACATTTTCTATGACAAAAAGCAACTTTTCACTTTACCACAAGATATTTGTTTGCTTGTATTTCTTTTTCTTTGGGATGGTTTTGGTCATCACCCCCTGTAGAATGTTATGAACCTCCATCCATAGTTCTTCAGGCAGTCTGTCTACCAGATCTAGCCCCTTGAATCTATTGCTCACCTCCATTGTATAATCATGAGGGATTTTATTTAAGTCATACGTGAATGGCCTAGTGGTTTTCCTAAAGGAAATCAGTCCTTAATAGTCACTGGAGGGACCGATGGCGAAGTTAAAGGTCCAATACTTTGGCCACCTGATGTGAAGAACTGACTTATCAGAACAGACCCTGATGCTGGGAAAGACTGAAGGCAGAAGGAGAAGGGGACGACAGGGGATGAGATGGCTGGATGGCATCACCGACTCAGTGGACATGAGTCTGAACAAGCTCTGGGAGACGGTGAAGGACAGGGAAGTCTTGTGTGCTGCAGCCCACGGGGCTGCAAAGACCTGGACACGACTGAGCGACTGGACCACACATTTGTTTGCTAGCGCTCCTGTAACAAAGTTCCACGGACGCTCTCAGCCGGCATCTGGTGGCTCAGCCGGCAGGTCTCCCTGCTCACGTGCTGAAGCCGGGAGCCCAAGACCAAGGTTCCGGCAGGGCTGGCTTCTCCTGAGGCCCCTCCCATAGCCGGTGTGTTCTGCCCGAGTCCTCACATGCTCTTCCAGCTGTGTGTCCACGTCCTAATCTCCTCGTCCTATGAGGATCCAGCCATGGTGGCTGGAGGCCCAGCCCAGTGACCTCATTTGGCCTTGTCTCTTTAAAGATCCTGTCTCAGAGGATAATCTCATCCGGGGTACTAGGGTTTAGGACTTTACCATATAAAGTTTTTTTTGAGGGGGGCCCATAATTCAGTCCATAACATGCAGGACATAGTTAATTAACATATTCCACAATTTATGCCAACTGTTTAAAAAGTTTTTCTTTTGTATTGAGGTATAGCTGATTAACAATGCTGTGATAGGATCAGGTGGACAGCAGAGAGACTCAGCCATACATATACATGTATCCCTTCTCCCCTGAAACCCCCTCCACCCAGGCTGCCACAGAACATCGAGCCGAGTTCCCTCTGCTGTACGTACAGTAGGTCCTTGCTGGTTCTCCATTTCAAATACAGCAGTGTGTACACATCCATCCCAAACTCCCTAGCTATCTCTTCCCTCTATCCTCCCCTGGTATGCCAACATATTTTAACAAAGCCCAGGCTCCCTGTTTCCTGCACGATACGCCTTCAGTCTAGATTTTTTTCTTTCTTTTCTTGCTGAACGTATTGTTTAGCAGATCTTTCAGTCTTTTATTGAAGGAAGGCCTTAAATCTAAAGGGGGTGAAACATTTCCATCCGTGTTGCTGCAAATGGCATTTTTTCATTCTTTTATTTTAATGAGTAATACTTCATTTTATAAATATATACATATTCTTGGACAGAGAAAGACAAATATCATGTGGTAACACACATGTCTGGAGAAGGAAATGGCAGCCCACTCCAGTATTCTTGCCTGGAAAATTCCATGGATGGAGGAACCTGGTGGGCTACAGTCCTTGGGATCTCAAAGAGTCAGACACGCCTGAGCAACTATCACACATCACACATGCAGAATCTGAAAAACTGATGCAAATGAGCTTATTTACAAAACAGAAACAGATGATAGACGTCACTTAGTGTGATGATCTCTAGGTCCTGCCATGTGGCGGCAAATGGCATCCTTTCATTCTTTCTTTATAGTTAATAGTTCATTTTGTGTTTACGTGTATATATATATTTATATATCAGAAAAGCAATGACACCCCACTCCAGTGCTCTTGCCTGGAGAACCCCAGGGACGGGGGAGCCTGGTGGGCTGCTGTCTGTGGGGCGCACAGAGCCGGACACGACCACGTCTTCTTTATCCACTCATTTGTCAGTGGACATTTAGGCTGCTTCCATGTCTTGGCAAATGATTGAAAATATTGCTCCTATGAACACTGGGGTAAGTACACTGACACTAATTGTCCAGCTTAGTGAATTTTTATAAATGCATTTACTTGGCCTCTCCAGATTGATACAAAGAATTTTCCTAACACCCAAGGAGACTTCTTCTTTCCTCCCTTCTAGTCAGGACCCTAAGTCAATCATTATTCTGGCTTCACCATCATCGATCAGTTTTGTAGGTTTTGAACTTCATATAAATATGGCCACACAGCACGGGCTGTCAGTGTCAGGCATTTTTTGGAATACTGATATCATGATATCTGTTACGCTGTTACATGCACCCATATATTACTTTCTACAGGGGAGCCTGGTGGGCTGCCATCTATGGGATCGAACAGAGTCAGACACGACTGAAGCGACCTAGCAGTAGCAGCAGTATTCCATTACATGACTGTTCAGTTCAGCTTAGTCGTTCAGTCGTGTCCGAGTCTTTTCGAACCCATGAATCGCAGCATGCCAGGCCTCCCTGTCCATCACCATCTCCCGGAGTTCACTCAGACTCACGTCCATCGAGTCCGTGATGCCATCCAGCCATCTCATCCTCGGTAGTCCCCTTCTCCTCCTGCCCCCAATCCCTCCCAGTATCAGAGTCTTTTCCAATGAGTCAACTCTTCGCATGAGGTGGCCAAAGTACTGGAGTTTCAGCTTTAGCATCATTCCTTCCAGAGAAATCCCAGGGCTGATCTCCTTCAGAATGGACTGGTTGGATCTCCTTGCATTCCAAGGGACTCTCAAGAGTCTTCTCCAACACCGCAGTTCAAAAGCATCAATTCTTCGGCACTCAGACATTATGAAAAAATAGTCTTAGAAATTTTATTTGTAGTAATAAGAAAAAAATACTGGAACTGTTCACCAATAAAGGAAGGAATAAACGTGGTATCATGTATCCTGTACCACGTGTTTATTCCTTCTTTTATTGGTGAACAGTTCCAGTATTTTTTTCTTTTTACTACAAATAAGGACTTCCCTGGTGGCTCAGATGGTAAAGCGTCTGTCTACAGTGCAGGAGACCCGGGTTCCAGCCCTGGGTTGGGAAGATCCCCTGGAGAAGGAAATGGCAATCCACTCCAGTACTATTGCCTGGAAAATCCCATGGACAGAGGAGCCTTGTAGGCTACAGTCTATGGGGCCGCAAAGGGTCGGACACGACTGAGCGATCACTTCTCACTTCACTACAAACAAAATTTCTAAGGCTATTTTTATAAAGTCTGTTTGTAGTCATATCTTTGCAGGAAGGGAGACCCGGAAAGTGGGCTCTCCTCTAAGTTCAGAAATGAATTATCCCGGAGACACGTGCTCACAAAGCAGGAGGCGTCACTGGGCAGGGGCCCCGGGCGAGACCGCGGGGGGAGGGCCCCGGAGGACGGCTCTGCACGCGGCTCGCCGTCCGGGTTTACGGGGCGGGGATTCCTTTCGGGTCGTCTGTGGCCGATCGTTCTGACCCAGGGTCCCTCCCGGGGGCGCCCTCACCGCTCAGCCAGCATGGATTCCAGCAAGGAGGGTTCTGGAGGGACTGGCGAGTCCTCTCTTTTGCCCCTTCCCGATTCTTTCGATGGGTGGTGACTTGTGAGTTCCGTGTTCCTTACCAGGACCTCCTGTTGTACCTCCTGCAGATGGTCACCGTGGTGCCTGGCCAGGGTGGGAGGTTTCAGTGGTGTTTCCCCTAACAGAACATGCTCATTTCTCCAGGGTAGGTACCTAGGGGAGCAGCTAGTTGCTAGCTCATAGGGAAAGCGCACGTCAAACTTTAAGAGGTCCTGCCAGTTCCTCAAAACGACTGTACCAACTTATCTGCCCTCCTCACCGGGCTTTGGTGCCGTCGGGGGGTGGCACAATTTCCTTGTGATTTTCATTAACGTTTACAACATGTGTAATAGCATTGAGCACATTTTCATTTGTGAACTGGCATTTAGGATATCCTCTTTGGTCAAATAAATGTCTGCTCTAGTCTTTTACCCATTTTAAAATCAATTTGTCTTTTTTATTATTTGTGGTGGACTTTTAGTGGCTCAGACGGTAAATCGTCTGCCTGCAGTGCGGGAGACCTGGGTTCGATCCCTGGGTTGTGAGCGAAGGTACCCTGGAGAAGGAAATGGCACCCCACTCCAGTATTCTTGCCTGGGAAATCCCATGGACAGAGGAGCCTGGTAGGCTACAGTCCCTGAGGTCGCAGAGTCAGACACGACTGAGCGACTTCACTTTTTAAAATGTTCAGCCTAGGCTTGAATCCTTCAAAGGCTATGTTGTTGTTTGGGGTCGTGTCTGACTCTTTTGTGGCCCCATTGGACTTTGCCCACCAGGCTTCTCTGTCCATGAGATTTCCCAGGCAAGAACACTGCAGTGGGTTGCCATCTCCTTCTCCAGGGGACCGTCCCAACCCAGGGGTCGAATCTGCATCTCTCTGTCTCCTGCTTTGGCAGGCCAGTTCTTTGCCACTGAGCCCCCGGGGAAGCTCTCTGATGGACATATATGTTGTATATCTCTCCTCTTGGTCTGTGACTTGCCTTTGACTCTTAATCTTGTCTTTTAATGATCGGAAGCTTTTCCTTTTAAGATGTAATTTGCCGGTGTTTCATGTCCAGTGCTTCTGTGTGTCCCATTTAAAACTCCTTGCCTAGCCGTGTTTGTAAAGGTGCTCTGTTACACGCTCTGTGAGCTTTGCCAACCTTACCTTTCACACGGACAGCTTTTTTGTGCCTCAATCAGTTACTGAGTATAGTGTGAGGTGGCCCTGGTCATGGTCATCATCATGCTAAACTTTCTCTTTGTATTTTATTTCTAAACCATCGTGTGAGATGCTTGGAGCAAAAGGAGGGCCGTATTGCATGGCCTTCTAGCTCAGTCTTCACTGAGAGTTCACTGTAGTATTGCCTTTTAAGAACAGTCTTCACACCCCTGTTAAGCAGCCTGCGTGCTGCTTGATTCCTTTTTAAAGCAGGATCACCCTTAGGCGCAGGCGAGAGGAGCCCTATGCAGGATCCACAGCTCGGAGTCGTTGACACTCATCTTTTCGTTTGTCGGACTTCCCTGGGGGCTCAGAGGGTAAAGCGTCTGTCTACAGTGCGGGAGACCTGGGTTCCATCCCTGGGTCGGGAAGATCCGCTGGAGAAGGAAATGGCAATCCACTCCAGTACTCTTGCCTGGAAAATCCCGTGGACAGAGGAGCCTGGTAGGCTACAGTCCACGGGGTTGCAGAGTCGGACACGCCTGAGCGACTTCGATTCACTTTCATTTGTCACTAGGTGTGGGCTCCAGGCGGTGCGGTTCCTAGGGAGCCGCGCGCGCACCTTCTGCAGCAGCAGCAAGCCCGCTCCTGAGGCGCTGTTCCCCGCACCTCTCGTCCTGGAGCCTGGGAACAGAAGTCGCCCGCATCGGAATACCGAGAAGTTTTCCATCTGAAAGGGGCACCGTTTTGGAGTTCAGGCAAGTTTTGAGTGGCAGGAATGCTTAGGTAAGAGAAAAGACAAATTAATTAACTTGTCAAATCCTCCTTCTAAGCAGGAATGCAGAAGCCCCGCGCGTAACAAAGCGCTGTTGCCCGGAGCACCGGGCGCCCTTCCCGGCTGCCCTCTGTCTTCAGGTCACGGTTCTGAAGCTTCTCTTCCAGGAGACCCGCATTCGCTAATGCCACACAGCGCCTGGACATTTTGGAATGGTCAAGAATTCATGTTACCCTTAAATGTATGTGCTTATACATCTAAACCTCACATCTGGGAAGCATGATGTAGATTTTCTTTTTCATTAATAGATGAACTTTTGAGTGCAAAGAATGTGAACAATTTTATAAAATTATTTACCTAGACATCATTGAATTTTCTAAAAAGCTAATAAAACAGCTTATTTTAGTGTCTTTGACTAAAAATCTGACAGTGATTATGACGTCACTTTGTTTTTTAGTTTTGAAAGGTCACTTTGCCTACGGTAGAAGAAAAATAGCATTTTTTAATGTAAAAAATAGTTTTAATTAAAAAAATTATATATTCACGTCATTTACCTTTTTAATATAAACATGCATTTAAACTTTATAGACTTTAAATATAATTACATTTTGACCATATGGTTAAGTATTCTTTTGAATTTAAAAAAAATAAGAAAAAAGAAAGTCCACAAGAAAAAGTACTCAGAACATTGTCTGGCAAATGGTGGGTATTCAAGAACGATTAGGGCTCCTTCTCTGCCACCCACACCTTTCCCTCCCTCTTTTTTAACTTGACATCAGATTAGACAGCCTTTCCCTCCCTCTTTCTTTCCCACTCTCAGGTATCCTATTTGGAACTTGGTTGCCTTATGGAAACAAGTCTAAAATTTGGAAGGAAACAGAGCCAGCAGAATTGAAGGGAGAACTTAGAGGAGTCTCGCTGCGGCCTAACTAAAAGCTCAGTTGTTAGAGATAACCAGTTCTTTTTGCAGAATTCTGACCTACAGCATAAGTCAGGCGCTCCTTAGCCTGGTGAGCCGTCTTGGGCATCCCAGAGATGTGGGTCTGATTAAAGGATTCTTACTAACTGATTCTTACTAACCATTGGATTTACAGTTTGGGCTGTGAGTCCTCAGCAAACCAAATGAAAGCTTCAGGAAGCTAGCTCTGCCAGCCACATCCTCACGGCTTTAGGCACACACGTGGAATGTGTTCACAGCTGAAATCCAATTTCTGAGTTGATGTATGAGAAAATCAAATTTGTTGTAGCACTCAACAATAAAGGAAGAAAAACTAACAGTTTTGGGCTTCCCAGGTGGCCCTGGGGGCTCAGAGGTTAAAGCGTCTGCCTCCAATGCGGGAGACCCGGGTTCGATCCCTGGGTTGGGAAGATCCCCTGGAGAAGGAAATGGCACCCCACTCCAGTATTCTTGCCTGGAGAATCCCATGGACGGAGAAGCCTAGTAGGTTACAGTCCATGGGGTCGCAAAGAGTCGGACACAATTGAGCGACTTCACCTTCACCTTCAGGTGGCTCAGCTGGTAAAGAATCCGCCTGCAATGTGCAACACCTGGGTTTAATCCCTGGGTTGGGAAGATCCAACCCAGGGATTAGGGATTGGAGAAGGGACCGGCTACCCACTCCAGTACTCTGGCCTGGAGAGTCCCATGGACAGTCCATGGGGTCGCAAAGAGTCGGACACAACTGAGCAACTTTCGCCTTCGCTTTCAACTAACAGTTTAGTGATAGGCACTGCATTAGCCCATTTCTGCAGAGTGTCCCATCTAATCCTTGCCTGGATGTGCAAGCTACTACAGTATCCCCAGCTTAGGGATGAGGAGCTTGGGGCTCAGAGAAGGTAAGTAACAAAGACCAGTCTCTCTCTTGTTCTTAATCACTTTCACTTTCAGACGATGACGATGGTGGCTACCGCTCTGCTTTTAGTTTTTATCAGAGTATAGTTGATTCACAATGTTGTGCAAGTTGCAAGTGCACAGCAGAGTAAATTAGTTATACAGTCACATGTATCCACTCTTTCTAAGATTCTTTTCCGTATAGGTTATTGCAGAGCATTGAGAAGAGTTCCCATGTGCTATGCAGTAGTTTCCTGTTGGCTATCCTTTATATATCATGCACAGTCATGTCTATATTATTATAAATAGTGTAATATATAGTAGTGTTTATATCAGTCTCAATCTCCAAGTTGATCCCTCATCCCCCTAACCCCTCGGGAACTATAAGTTCATTTTCTCCATCTGTGCCTTTACTTCTGTTCTGTAAATAAGTTCCTGTGTACCCTTTTTTAAGATTGCAGATATAAGTGATATCATGTATTTGTCTTTCTTTGTCTGACTTCACTTGGGATGGCAGCCTCTGGGTCCATCCATGTTGCACGCGGCATCGTTTCGTTCTTTCACGGCTGAGTAATGTTCCAGAGTGTATATGTGCCGCATCGTGTTCACTCATTTCTCTCTCAGTGAACATTTAGGTTACTTCCATGTCCTGGCTGTGATAAATAGTGCTGCAGTAAACACTGGGGGTGCATGTATTTTTTGGAATTATGGTTTCCTCTGGATATATGCTTAGGCGTGGGGTTGCCCAGTCGTGTGGTAGTTCTGTTTTTAATTTTTCAAAGAGCTTTCATATTGTTCTCCGTAGAAGCTGCACCAGTTTACACTCCCAACAACAGTGTAGGACTGGCCACTATTTCCTGAGGGCTAAGGGCCTAAACATGTGTTATAACAAATTTAATGCTATAAAAACCCCAAAGGAGGCACTCAGGAGTCCCGTCTATAGGTGGAGATTCTTCAGCGGTGGCACTCGCATCGCGTGGCACACAGACAGCAACAGTAACCAGGGCAGAGTCTCCAGGCCACCCCTCTTTCCTGTGCAGAAGAGGCTGCTTTTCACCCCAGGGCAGCGCTAGTCAGCGTGACTCTCTGTGACAATGAAAATGTCCTCCGTTAGCACGGTCCAGCCTGGTAGCTGTGGCCTGTGTGTGGCCTCTGGGCGTGTAAACATGGCCAGTGACCCTGAGGAACTCAAGTGCTAACTTGCTGTTACTAGTTAAGTTTACAGAGCACACCTGGCTGGTGGCGGCCGCGGCAGCCGGCACAGCTGCAGAGGGCAAGTGCCAGCACGCAGGTTCCCAACAGGATCGAAGAGACCCTCTCGCGCTCCTTCCTCTCAGCTCTGCCGTGGCTGGCGTCTGGGCCGGGCTCATCAGACTAGGAACTGAGGAGCAGGGGAAAGGATCCGGGTCCTTCTCACTCCCTTTATTCACAGCGGCTGACGTATAGGGGATTCCCTGGTGGTCCAGAGGTTAGCACTCTGCACTTTTCGCTGCCGAGGGCTCGGGTTCAATCCCTGGTCCGGGAACTGAGGTCCCGAAAGCCACGCTCCTGGCCCCAGACAAGCGAAAGCATGAGACGCAGGTGCTCGGACGCTGGCTTCACGTGTTCGTCTGTTTCTTTATTATCTAACACGTGCTTGTGGAACTCCCCCCTCAGGCCAGGCGTGTCTGCTTATTCTAAGTCTAGGCGCAGGCTCTGGTTAAAATGGCAGGCAGGCGGGACTGGAGAGACAGACATTAATTAAATCACAAATGCATCCGTAGAAACTCAAATAAACGGAAAGTGCCAGGAGTCGTGAACGCCTCTGACAAGGTCAGTGGGTTCGTGTGAGGCATCAGGAACGCTCTTCTGCTGGCGCTCAAGTTCAGCTCATGGAAGTGATGTTTTGGCTGAGAAGCTAAGAATGAGTTAGGATTAACTGAGTGGCAAGGAGGGAGAGTCATTCAAAGTGGAGGGAAATGAATGAATGGTCCTGAGGTGTGCAGAGTGTGGCCGTGTTTAAGGAACTTTCAAGAAAGGGGCAGTACACCTTTTTCTGCTTTTAAAAAATAAGGGATATGGATTTGTAAAAAAAGAAAAACTACTGTGTGTGTGTGTGTCAACAGAGAGACATCCCGTGATGACCGCTTTTTACTGAGGGAATCGTAGAAGGGGTGAACACTTGCTACAACTATGCAGACTCTATAAGTGTGTTATAAAAGCATTTGTCACATTAAAAACAATAATAAAAAATAAAGACAGGGACCTCAGGGAATTCCCTGGTGGTCCACTGTTAGGACTGGGGCTTCACTGCCCACTGCAGGGGTCCCCCCGTGGTTGGGGAACTACGATCCCACAGGCCGTGTGTGATGCAGCAAAAAACAGAGCAAGACACAACACCTGATTGTTTGTTTGCTTCTGAATTAAAAATCAAGGAAAAGGAGGGACGGGCGAGGAGGGAGGCTGAAGCTTCCGAGGCCCTTCATCTCTCACTTGGGGGCCTCTGACCTTTACCCAGAGAGCAGGGGCTGCGTCCTGGGGGGGTTCAAGTAGAGGAGTGATGTGATTGGGAAATACACGTAAAACCCAAACCAGCCAGAAGCAGCTTGGCTTTTCACGAGGGCGACCTGTCCCCTGTCCTGCCCTCCTCCCCTCCCGGACTTGGAGAGCCGGGCCGCCCCGGTGGGCCAGGGGCGCTGAGCGGCTCTGCCCTCTCGCTCTGCGCCTTCTGCGTGTTTCTGCTGTTCAGTAAACACCGGGCTTTTATAGAAACTGTCAGCAAACTGCACACTGCACTTTGCCTGCCTGGGGCCCAGAAGGCCTCGCACACTAGCAGGCTGTGCCGGAGCTGCGATGCCCAGAGGCCGCTCCTGGAGGACCGCTGCTCTCGGGACCGCACAGGCCAGGCTGCGGCCTCGCCCCTCCGTCCAGGAACCTGAGCTGGACAGGCGCTTGTGCCCAGGCGGAGGCGGGCGGGCGGGCTTTCGGCGCTCCCTCCTCTGGCCACCCTGAGCCGTGCATCACTGACCGGCCCTCATGAGAGAGAGGGACAAGCAGAGACTTCACTCCGGTGGGGGAGAAAGGCAAGAAGAAGGAAAGCGGGAGACAGGACTTGCGCGCGTGTTTGGACTTCATCATGATGAGACTCGGACTGACTCCACGAAACGAATCCCGTATGGTCCTCTTCTTCCAAAACGAACTGATGCTCTACCTCCATCCCTGGTGCTGTGGACAAGTTACCCATGTTTCTGGCTAACACTCTTGACCTTGATGCTCAGCTCTGCCACTTACTGTGGGCGAGGTCAGTCAGCGTGCAGAGATCCCAAGTCCTCGGCCGTGAGACGGGCTCGCGGTGCCTGTCGCAGGGCTGCGGGGCTGTGACACTGTGCGCAGTTTGCTGGGAAATAGGCGCCAGCAGGGACTTTCCCCGGCGGGCCAGTGGTCAGCACCCTGCACACCCAGTGCAGTCAGGGCACCTTCGATCTCTGGTCTGGGAGCAAAGATCCCACAGGAGAAAAAGAAAAAGGCGGAGAGAAAGAAACCCCAGCTGGGTTACTGTCCTGTAACACTCTCCCCCCGCGACCCCGCGCTCGTCACGGGCAGAGAACCATCGCTGGCCTCTCTCTCCAGCCCCTCCTCCTCCAGGTGCTCCGTATATAAAGTGAACACTTGCTGTAGACACCGAAGACCGAAGCAATCCTTCTCTTCCCTCCCAGATCGTCAGTCTTGTAACTTCCTACAGCCTTTACTGTTTATTTATTTTTTTACTTCCCTGGTGGCTCAGACGGTAAAACGTCTGCCTGCCGTGCAGGAGACCTGGGTTCGGCCACTGGGTCGGGAAGATCCCCTGGAGAAGGAAATGGCAACCCACTCCAGTGGACGCAGGAGCCTGGCAGGCTACAGAGAGTCGGACACGACTGAGGGCCTTCACTTTCACTCTTCACTTTACTTTTTATTTGGACATGCCTTGGGAAAATTAAACTGTCAGATATACTGCCAGAAAGATATTTTCCTACAACATTTCTACCTACACGTACACATACACATATGTGTTTTAAATTACCTTTACTTTTAAAGCAGTTTCGGGGGTTCAGGAAGATTGAGCAGAAAGCACAGAGGCTTCGCACGTGCCCCTCGCTCTCTCCCGTGACTTATTAACATCTGCCACTAGCGTGGTGCCTTTGTTGCAGCTGAGGAGCCAGTCTTGTGTTATACGTGATTATTGACAAAGCCCGAGTTTAAGGTTTACCGTGTTGTGTAGTGTACGTGCTGTTTTCTTAATCAACTAATTGATTACGAATTCACTTGCTTTGGCTGCACCGTGTCTTTGTGGCTTTCCGCGGCGGCTCTGGTTCCGGGGGGCAGGCTGCTCCTCGGTGGTGGGTCTGGGCCTCTCATCTCAGTGGCTTCTCTGGAGGCAGAGCACGGGCGCTGAGGCTCAGTAGCTGCAGCTCCCAGACGCTAGAGCACAGTGTTCACACTGTTCATATTGATACACATTCTGAATTTATCACTTCAGTTCACTCACTCAGTCGTGTCCGACTCTTTGTGACCCCATGGCCTGCAGCACGCCAGGCCTCCCTGTCCATCCCCAACTCCCGGAGTTTACTCAAACTCGTATCCATCAAGTCCTTGATGCCATCCAACCATCTCATCCTCCGTTGTCTTTTTCTCCTCCTGCCTTCAATCTTTCCCAGCATCAGGGTCTTTTCCAATGAGTCAGTTCTTCAAATCAGGTGGCCAAGTATTGCAGTTTCAGCTTCAGCATCAGTCCTTCCAATGAATATTCAGGACTGATCTCCTTTAGGATGGAGTGGTTGGATCTCCTTGCAGTCCAAGGGACTCTCAAGAGTCTTCTCCAACACCACAGTTCAAAAGCGTCAATTCTTCAGCGCTCAGCTTTCTTTACAGTCCAACTCTCACATCCATACTTGACTAGTGGAAAAATCATAGCTTTGACTAGAAGGACCTTTGTTGACAAAGTAATGTCCGCTCTTTAATATGCTGTCTAGGTTGGTCATAGCTTTTCTTCCAAGGAGCAAGCATCTTTTAATTTCATGGCTGCAGTCACCATCTGCAGTGATTTTGGAGCCTAAGAAAATAAAGTCTGACACTGTTTCCACTGTTTCCCCATCTATTTGCCATGAAGTGATGGGACCAGATGCCAAGATCTTCGTTTTCTGAATGTTGAGCTTTAAGCCAACTTTTTCACTCTCCTCTTTCACTTTCATCAAGAGGCTTTTTTGTTCCTGTTCACTTTCTGCCATAAGGGTGGTGTCATCTGCATATCTGAGGTTATTGATATTTCTCCTGGCAGTCTTGATGCCAGCTTGTGCTTCTTCCAGCCCAGCGTTTCTCATGATGTACTCTGCATATAAGTTAAATAAGCAGGGTGACAATATACAGCCTTGATGGACTCCTGTTCCTATTTGGAACCAGTCTGTTGTTCCATGTTCAGTTCTAACTGTTGCTTCCTGACCTGCATATAGGTTTCTCAAGAGGCAGGTTAGGTGGTCTGGTATTCCCATCTCTTTCAGAATTTTCCAC
>SJYX01019120.1:442308-481444 GCA_006410675.1 Oreotragus oreotragus | reverse complement strand
CCCGAGCCGCGTGCACGGGAGGCAGGGGCGCGCTGAGCAGCGGTGCGGCGCGGCGCTCGGTCCACCTCCGTCAGCAGGGTTCCGAGAAGTACCTGTTTCACCGCTGACAAAACTGGGGTCCGGAATAGCAGGAGGGCCTCAGAGCCCAGCCAGCCGCAAGCTGGGCCCCGAGGGCCGCCCCCGCGCCTTGCCGCCTCCGCTCCGCGTGTCGACTTCGCTTGGCTGGGCATCCAGCCAGCACCGGCACCCGTGAGAGACCTAAGCACGCACGTCCGTGTTCACTGTGAACAGAAACGGCCGCTTCCCTCGTCAGAGGTAAATGGTTACACAACCTAGGTAGCATCTTTGTATTTGCCGTGGAATACAACACGTTAAAAAGAATGGGGCTTCCCTTGTGACTCAGCTGGTGAAGAATCTGCATGCAATGTGGGAGACCTGGGTTCAATCCCTGGGTGGGGAAGATCCCCTGGATCCCATGGACTGTGTACTCTCGTGGAGGGAATTCCTTGATGGTCCACTGATGAGGGCTCTGTGCTCTCACTGTTGCTTCCACACACAAAAAAAGAAAGAAATGGGGAAGGTTGATAGGTGCTGAGCTAAAACATCGTCACTGCCCACTAGTGACAGCGAAATACGATCATGTTGCAACCTGATTTTTTAAAATATACAAAGCAAGACCTCATGGAGTCTACAAGTGTATTCCTACACAGTTCAGCAGGCTGTACCTTTACAATTTCTGCAACTGACCGTACACAGATTAAACCTAAATTTCAAAATAGATCGTGTCCATGTTTTTACGTACACATATATGAAAATACATAGAACCCAGCCTGGAACAAGTCACACCTAATTTTTGGCAGTAGTAACTTTGGGGAAAGAGAGACCTCTGTTTTTCCTTTACATACTTCTGTATGTTATAAAAAGAAGTACATGGTTTTATTTTTCAATGAAAGAAATAACACAAAATAACCAGTTGATTATTAGACACAATGGACATGAGTTTGAGCAAACTCCAGGATATAGTGAAGAACGGGGAAGCCTGGTGTGCTGCAGTTCATGGGGTTGCAAAGAGCTGGACAGGACTTCAGTTCAGTTCAGTCACTCAGTCGTGTCCAACTCTTTGAGACCCCATGAACCACAGCACGCCAGGCCTCCTTGTCCATCCCCAACTCCCAGACTTTACCCAAACCCATGTCCATCGAGTCGGTGATGCCATCCAACCATCTCATCCTCTGTCGTTCCCTTCAACTCCTGCCCTCAATCTTTCCCAGCATCAGGGGCTTTTCGAATGAGTCGGCTCTTCACATCAGCTGGCCAAAGTATTGGAGTTTCAGCTTCAACATCAGTCCTTCCAATGAACACCCAGGACTGATGTCCTTTAGGATGGACTGGTTGGATCTCCTTGCAGTTCAAGAGACTCTCAAGAGTCTTCTCCAGCACCACAGTTCAAAAGCATCAATTCTTCGGCGCTCAGCTTTCTTCACAGTCCAACTCTCACATCCATACATGACCATTGGAAAAACCATAGCCTTGACTAAATGGACCTTTGTTGGCAAAGTAATGTCTCTGCTTTTTAATATGCTGTCTAGGTTGGTCATAACTTTCTTTCCAAGGAGTAAGCATCTTTTAATTTCATGGCTGCAGTCACCATCTGCAGTGATTTTGGAGTCAGTGACCAACACAAACAGAACTAACAGATAGCAAATATACTTCAGAAGAAAATACGCTGCTAAGAATCCACGTGGATGTAGACCCATCTTTTCCCTTGCAGAGTATTTTCAGGAATATGTTTTCTCTAGTTTTGCCTCTGGAAATAGGCTGCTCTTGAGTCACTTTTGTAAGAAGGTTTTCCTACAACCCNAACAGAACTAACAGATAGCAAATATACTTCAGAAGAAAATACGCTGCTAAGAATCCACGTGGATGTAGACCCATCTTTTCCCTTGCAGAGTATTTTCAGGAATATGTTTTCTCTAGTTTTGCCTCTGGAAATAGGCTGCTCTTGAGTCACTTTTGTAAGAAGGTTTTCCTACAACCCTAATCACCAGCAGGCTTGAGGGCTGCATGTGGAGATATGGAGAGATACCTGACCCCTCCCAGGGGCTGGAGCCCAGGGGGGTCAGGACTTGCTTGAAGGTGCCACCCCAGAAACCTTCCCACCTGGACGTGGCCTGGGGCGACGCGGCTGCTGGGAGTGAGTGTGCAGCATGCCTGCACATGTGGTGAGGATTAAAGAGCAACTGAAGGCCCAGCTGAAAACAAATTAAAAAAAAATCCCCCCCACCTCCCAAAACAACTGAAGGGACTTTCCTGGTGGTCCAGTGGTTAAGATTTCTCCTTCCAGTGCAGGAGGCACAGGTTCTATCCCTGGCTGGGGAGCTGAAATCCCACGTGCCTTGCAGCCAAAAAACCGAGACAGAAACAGTATTGGAACAAATGCAATAAAGACTTTAAAAACGTCCACATCAAAAAAAAAAAAAAAAAAAAAATTTAAAGCAACCTAATTGAACAGCAAGAAATTCAGATTAAAATAACCAAATACCATTTCTTACCAAACCAGGAAAGAGTTAAGGAGGGGGTTGAGGGCGGCAGTGATGCCGAGGAAGCTAGACGAGTTACCAGAAGCAAAACCTAGACAGCGTATTAAACAGAAGAGACGTCACTTTGTCAACAAAGGTCCGTGTAGTCTAGGCTGTGGTTTTTCCAGTGGTCATGCATGGATGTGAGAGTGGACTATAAAGAAAGCTGAGCGCCGAAGAATTGATGCTTTTAAACTGTGGTGTTGGAGAAGACTCTTGAGAGCCCCTGGAACTGCAAGGAGATCCAACCAGTCCATTCTAAAGGAGATCAGTCCTGGGTGTTCATTGGACGGACAGATGCTGAAGCTGAAACTCCAATACTTTGGCCACCTGATGTGAGGAGCTGACTCATTTGAAAAGACCCTCATGCTGGGAAAGATTGAAGGCAGGAGAAGAAGGGGACGACAGAGGATGAGATGGTTGGATGGCCTCACGGACTCCATGGACATGGGTTTGAGTAAGCTCCAGGAGTTGGTGATGGACAGGGAGGCCTGGCGTGCTGCAGTCCATGGGGTTGCCAAGAGTCGGACACGACTGAGCGACTGAACTGAACTGAATTGAACAGAGGTGGAGCTTGAAGGATTTTATCCCAAGAACAAGGGCAAATCCGTCACAAGGCTCAGGCAGCAGGGTCAGCTCTGCGTGCTCCGAGGGGGTGGCGCTGAGGAGCAGCCGGACTGGAGCGGGGACAGTGGTCCCCGCCCAGGGGGGTCCTGCAGGCCGAGGGTTTTGGTGCCGAGAGGGGCGATCGCGGCGGGGAGGGCCCACGTGGGGAGTCGGGGGTGTGGTCGCGGTCCCGAAGGGGAGGACAGGTGAGATGGTGGGGTCCGGTCAGCACCGCTGGCGCCCACGAGTGGCGGAGTGAGGATCTGACTGTTGAAACCTGACCTTGCACGCGGACCTCCGGGACAGGGAAGGGCCGGGGAGTCCCTGAGAAGCCTGAGACGCCGGGAAGGCCCAGCCGCGGGACGAGTCTGCAGGGAGCGCCTGCCTTGGGGCCCCAGGGCCGGGAGCGGCGGCGGATTGGCGAGTGCTGAGGGCCGGCCGAAGCGGAAGCGGCCAGGCGCCCCTGCAGCTGAGGCCGGGCGCTGAGCCACGGTGCGCGGGCGGTGCCCCCAGGCCCCTTCTGGGCCAGCCCTGACCTGGAGCTGCAGGGAAGGGGCCCAGGCCCACACCGTCTCCAGCCTCCGCAGGTTAACGGTGGAAGGCGATTCTGGAGGAAAGCGTGTGAGAGCTCAGTGGCGGCTGTCTCTCTGCGACCCCGTGGCCTGCGGCCCGCCGGGCTCCTCCGTCCATGGGATTCTCCAGGCGAGGATTCTGGAGTGGGTTGCCACACCCTCCTCCAGGGGACAGCCCCAACCCAGGGACTGAACCCAAGTTTCCTGCATCTCCTGAAATGGCAGGTAGATTCTTTTTTTTTTTTTTTACTTTAACTTTACAATACTGTATTGGTTTTGGCATACATCAACATGAATCCACCACAGGTGTACACGTGTTCCCAATCCTGAACTCCCCTCCCACCTCCCTCCCCATACCATCCCTCTGGGTCATCCCAGTGCACCAGCCCCAAGCATCCTGTATCCTGCATCAAACCTAGACTGGCGATTCGTTTCTTACATGGTATTACACAGGCTTCAGTGCCATTCTCCCAAATCATCCCACCCTCTCCACCACACCACCTGGGAAGCCCAGAGGAAAGGGTCCACTCTGGACGTATAACTTTGGGTTGACTGGGGTATGTACCCGCAGCGATGCAAGTATGTGGCCAGGCTTGTCCAGTCTTCAATATGCAAACAAGCTGCTCTTGGACTCCAGTTCTAATCCAGCCCAGGGTGAGAAAGTGGAATACAGCTGTGGATTAAGAATCTAGGAAACAGGACTTTCCTGGTGATCCAGTGGTTAAGACTCTGCTTCCATTGCAGGGAGGGCAGCTTCAAAGAGCCTAAGAAGAGCGCAAGGCATTGGCCAGGAAGAAGTCAGCCTCAGGAAACAAGTCCAGAAAGAGGGGGAGCGGGGTAACTTTCATGCGAAGATTTGCAGCAGCGGGATGGAGCAGACAGGCTCTCCAGGACAGGGAGAAAGGCATGTCCTGGAGAGATGGTCCAAGATACCTTTCCCCTGAGTGGGAACACAGCTTAACTGACAATTAGCTGACACGAATTGATAGACGCTCCTTTCATTTTTTGGATCTGATCATGCAGGCATAAGGCGGTCTATTCAATGAACAAATTTCAAAGACAAGTTTGTTACTTATTGCTTCATAGTCCTTCAGAATCAGAGTCAGTTCTGACTGAGGTTCCAGATGATGCAGCGAACATTCCACACGAGGAGGTCCGTGACCAAGCCGGGGAACCCTCCCCCTGCCATGTCCTGGAGAGATGGTCCAAGATACCTTTCCCCTGAGTGGGAACACAGCTTAACTGACAATTAGCTGACACGAATTGATAGACGCTCCTTTCATTTTTTGGATCTGATCATGCAGGCATAAGGCGGTCTATTCAATGAATAAATTTCAAAGACAAGTTTGTTACTTATTGCTTCATAGTCCTTCAGAATCAGAGTCAGTTCTGACTGAGGTTCCAGATGATGCAGCGAACATTCCACACGAGGAGGTCCGTGACCAAGCCGGGGAACCCTCCCCCTGCCATCAACACCTCCCCGTCGCCCCACTCCCGCCGCCGCCATTGCCAGGCAGGGGCCGTGGAGCACTGCTGAAGAGAGGGTGAAGGCAGGCGGCAATCCCAAAGGAGCATGGCGGCGAGCAGCGCTTTCAGGTGATCCCCTTCCATTTGTGTTGGATGACAAACGCAGTTAGTGATCAGTTACACCTGCAGCCTCCTTTTCCCTCCAGTTTCTCGGTCGCAGATGAAAGCGTGACTTCCTGGTGGACTGTGCTCATGGGAGGGGGCTACTGAAAGTGCTTCTGTCTGTCTGCCTTTCCCTTTTGGGCCATCGCACACAGCATGGGGGGTCTCTCTCCAGTGGCTGAACTGGTGCCCCTCACTGGACGCTCAGAGTCTGGGCCACTGCACCGCCCGGAAGCCCCTCTGTGCTTACCCTTATTCCTTTCCTTAAAAGTGTTTTTATTTATTTTTAATTTATTTTTGGCTGCACTGGGTCTCATTTCTGCCTGTGGGCTTTCCCTGCTGCAGTGAGTGGGAGCTCCTCTCCAGCCGCGAGCAAAGGCTGCTCACTGAGGCGGCTTCTCCCACCGCACAGCGCAGGCTCCAGGCGCTTGTAGCTGTGGCTCACGAGCTCCGCTGCCCAGTGGCGGGGGCATCTTCCCCGGCCGGGGATCGAACCCGTGTCCACTGCCTTAGCAGGCAGGTTCTTAAGCCCTGGGCCTCTGGGGACGGCCTCTCCACTCTTATTCTGCTCCTTCTTGCCAGCAGTTCTGATGGTTCCAGTTTCCATCTCTCCTTCAGCTATTGCCTGTTTCCACACGAGGCTATAAGCTCACTCGCAGACAAGGCCTTTGCTCACCTCACTGTCCCGAGCAAATAAAGCAGCCGCTGGCAAATGGCAGGCCCCTAGTGCCTGGTGAATGCACGGATGGGCATGTCGCTTTCCCCGGACGGCTCCATGTGAGAGGGAGTTGTGTTACGGCTGTCCTCTACAGAGGGGAACATGCTGGCACAGCCTGCTGTTATCTGGAGACTCTAGGTCTCACTACAGAACTAGTGTGCGTTCTATATGGTCCAAACAGTTCACCAAGCCTCAGAAAAACTGTATTCTTTACAGGAATATTGTGCAATAACAGCGGTTAAAGGGTATTTGATATGCTTCCTGGTCGGAAGCGCTGAGCAGCTTTGCCATTTCCCGAACTTCCCTGCCCCCTCGCTGGCCTCCTGCCCCTCCTGCCTGCTAACTGGTCGCCCCGTGGGTTTGCCTTGGAGCCTCTGCTGCTTTCTCTCAACTGTTTGTCGAGTCAGCTCAGCTGTCACGGTGCCCCTTTCCTGCGTAGATGAAGGGCTGGGCCCTCGCTTGGGCCTCGTCACGGGGCTCTGCTCCGGCTCCGGCAGGCCTGTCTGGTTCTTCGTATAAGCGTGGGGATGAGGCCACAGACTCCCCCTCGTCGCTTCAAGGAAGGACACCAACTTGATTCCTAAGCTGGCCTGTGGCTGGCCTGTAGCTGGCCTGTGGCTGGCCTGTAGCTGGCCTGTAGCTGGCCTGTAGCTGGCCTGTGGCTGGCCTGTGGCTGGCCTGTAGCTGCACTGTAGCTGCACTGTAGCTGCACTGTAGCTGCACTGTAGCTGGCCTGTAGCTGGCCTGTAGCTGGCCTGTAGCTGGCCTGTGGGGAATGTGTGCTCAATACTGAAGTGATGAGTGAGACTGATGGAACTGGAGGATGTGCTTTAAACTACTCCAGTAAAGAAATGAGTAAAATGAAATAATATGTGGTCGAGGACACAGAAGCAAGAGTGAAAAAATGTTAATAACGGTTGAAGCTGGTGATGGGGGCTCATTACATATTTCCATTCTTGTGTGTTGTTTAAATTTTCCATTAAAAAAGAGAAACAAAAATTGGTTGGTGAGGCAAAGCTAGGAAAGTTTGCTAATAGGCTAATAGATCAATGAGCATTTATGAAGTGGAAACTAGTGATTGAAATGTTACCGTAGGGATGAGTGGCTACATCCGACAGAGCCGTGAGCAGGGATTTAAATACACGTTGGGAGAGCAGCGCGTTAGACGCACCCGCATCAGATACATCTCCCACCCATTTTCTTGAGAGTGCTTTAATTAGGACAAAAGTGTTTAAAAAAAACTATTATATCTCTTTATATTATATATATTATATAATATAATTACCTTATTATTAGGAAAAAATTAAGTACAAAAATAATTATGCTTATACTTGAAATCACACTGCTAAGGCTCAAGCGTGTACCTTCACTTGCCCGGATAAAGTATTATGCTGATTTCTTTATTTGTTCTTAGAGATCTATCTGGCTTCCTAGAGATTTTGCCTAATTTCACTCGGGCCTACACAGGCCAGTGACCAGTTCCTTGGGTTGGTACTCTGTGTTTTGGAGGAGGAATCACAGAAAGAGCAATCAGAATATTTTAGAACAATATTAAATCTCGAGGAGTCAAAGCAAACTGCAAATTGCCTCATTTCAGGCATGTAAATATCTTTCATCCTGTTCGCAGAGTGTTTTGGAAAGCAAGGCAATTGTACACGAGAAAACCGACAGCTGATTCAGAGTATGAAGTCCCACTGACATGGAAAAGAAAGCGTTTTAAAAGGAAGAAGAAGGGGCCGTCAGAAGAAGTCTCTGAGAAACACTCTCCAGTGCAGGACTATAAGGAGACGCTCACATTCCCTTGCTCCATCTGCAAGCGTGAGGTTGACCTGCCTGGAGTTTTCTTCCACAAGAAGGAGCACGTGGCTCTGAGCACACTGGGCTGGCAGTGGATGGGGGGCAAGAAACCAGGGCTCTCAGCGATCATAGGCCTGAGACAGTCTGTCATTACTAAGCTGCTGTCGTCCTTTGCATTCAATGAGAAAACCTTGCAGAGTATTAATAATGCTTTTGAGCTGCTGTGGAAGAGACAGATACCAGCATACTATAAGATTATGCAGAACATTTGCGAGAGCTCCATACATCCTCAAAAAATCGATCACCTATTAATTAAAGGAGCAGCTGTTTGCAAAGACAGGAATTCTGCATGGAGAGTTGACATGAATGATAAATTCATTGTCGTGGATAATTTTGGCAGTAAACCCAACGTGTGTTTTCTCGGTTTGTTTGATGGACATCACGGAGCCTCAGCGGCCGACTTGACCTCAATGGAACTCCCTGTTTTACTTCTCCATCAACTTTCCAGACTTGACCCTTCCTACCAGATGACTTCCGAAGAGCAAAAAGTGATCAGTTCTTTCAACACAGTGTTTAGTGAAGACTACAGAGCTATAGAAGACTCCTTCTCCTCCAAAAACAAAAGGACAAAAGGAATGAAAAGCGTGTATGAGAACATACACAAAGCCTTTGCCAAAGCGTTCTGGAGAATGGACAGGCTTTTACGTCTTGGAAGGAGGGACGTGTCCAGGGTCCGATGGAGTGGCTGTTCCGTAGTCACTTGCATACTGGAAAGCAGTGTTGAGAGTCCCGAAGCCAGGAGGTCTTGGGGAAGAATCAGTGACCTTGGTGCTTTGGCAGATAGGCACCTTTTCCCGGGGATGCCCAAAATCACCACTGGGGTGCTGCACATTGCAAATGCTGGTATGTATATTGAATGGCGGCAGATTACATCTTAATATGTTTTATTCCTGGCAGCAAAGCCTCTCATGCTTCCAGAATTATCTACTGATCTCTTATTTAGTGACTTATTCATGCCTAGATATTTCATTGACCAGTTTAAGAAATGATGAACAACCACAGTTTAGATTCAGATTGCAGGCACAAAATGAATTGTAATTATTTCTCAAAGAGGCACGTATATGAAACAATGTGATCCAAATATGAAGTTTTCTAAATGGGGTAGTCACACAGCAGTTGATAAAGGCAAAGCAAATCTATTACACTTGCTCAGATCTGATTGGGACAAAACCTTTCCCACACTTCCCTCTTTTGGGAGCGAGGAAGGTTCTCTGCGTGGTGCTAGTATAGCTGCTCCAAGTGGTCAGTTGCTCCCGTGACTAACATGTTTGCAAAGGTCATCCTTGTGCTCACTGGCCAAGCCGCATCAGTTTCGTCTTAGAGGAAACAGTCGTCCACGATTCTGTGTTATAGGTGTGGGTTTTTTCTTTTTTCATCTTTTTTGCTGCACCACTTGGCATATGGGGATCTCAGTTGCCCAGCCAGGGATCGAGCCTGTGTCCCCTGCATTGGAACGGGGAGTCCTAGGCACTGGAACACTAGGCCAGTCCCTAGGCATATATATGCTTCTCCAAAAAATGTGGCTGGAGTCTTATTTCAAGAAGCAATTCTTTTTAAATTTTATTTTAATTTGTATTTATTCAATGAAGTTTTCTAAATGGGGTAGTCACACAGCAGTTGATAAAGGCAAAGCAAATCTATTACACTTGCTCAAATCTGACTGGGACAAAACCTTTCCCACACTTCCCTCTTTTGGGAGCGAGGAAGGTTCTCTGCATGGTGCTAGTATAGCTGCTCCAAGTGGTCAGTTGCTCCCGTGACTAACATGTTTGCAAAGGTCACCCTTGTGCTCACTGGCCAAGCCGCATCAGTTTCGTCTTAGAGGAAACAGTTGTCCACGATTCTGTGTTATAGGTGTGGGTTTTTTCTTTTTTCATCTTTTTTGCTGCACCACTTGGCATATGGGGATCTCAGTTGCCCAGCCAGGGATCGAGCCTGTGTCCCCTGCATTGGAACGGGGAGTCCTAGGCACTGGAACACTAGGCCAGTCCCTAGGCATATATATGCTTCTCCAAAAAATGTGGCTGGAGTCTTATTTCAAGAAGCAATTCTTTTTAAATTTTATTTTAATTTGTATTTATTCACGTTTATTTGTGGCTGTGCTGGGTCCTCTCTAGGTGCAGAGAGCAGGGCTGCCCTTCTTCACTGGGCTGCCAGGCCATCTCACGGCGTCGGTTTCCCTCGTTGCTGAGCGCACGCTCAGCAGTTGTGGCGATCGGGCCTAGTTGCCTCACAGCACGTAGAATCCTCCCAGACCAGGGATCGAACCTGTGTCCCCTGACCTGTGTCCCCTGCATTGGCAGGCAGATTCCCAACTGTGAGGGACGTGCAAGAAGCAATTCTTTTGACCTGCAGTCTAAAGTTCTAGCTAAGGAGCTTGCCAAAATGGAAAGCCTGGAGTTCAAAAAGTTTCAGACAAGTTAACCTGAGTTCCATGAGATGCTTAACCAGGGTTCCACTACCCTTTCCTGCGCAAAATTATTATTAACGACAATGTCTACTTATTGAATATTGAATATAGAGTGATTTCTCACATGGTCTTCCAAGAATTCTCATATCTAAGGATATCTAAGTACAGCTTTTAAAAAATACATATTTGACATGTGACATTCTGTCAGTTTGAGAGGTTCATGTTAATTGGATACATTTTTATATTGTCACATGGCTGCCGCAGTAGCAGTAATCACCACCTCTATCACGTCACATAATTCTCATTTCTCTCCAGTGGTTGGAAGCTCTAGTCTCTTCGCAAGTTTGACGATTAAAATATATATGTTCTCTCTCTTCCTGTTACTGTGCATTCCATCTCTAGGACTGATTTACTGATCATTGTAAGTCTGGGTCCTTAAACAACATCTGTTCTATCTCTTTCTCAACCCCTGCCACCATTTCTAAGTGGCGTTGACTCGATTTTCCAGATGAGAGAATGGAAACTTGAGAGGTGAAATTATCTGTTTAAGGTGTCAGAGGTAATAGGAACTGGAGATGGAAATCAAGCTGTCTCTGAAGGGGATTGCTCAGAAGTCTGAAGAGTCTGGGCCTCAGGGAGGAGGACTTATAGGCCCACCGAGACCATTACCAGGTCAGGGTTCCTGGAAGCTGGCCTGTTTCTGGCCTAGCTCTGGCTGTGAGCCCAAAATGACAACTCCAAATTAAGCAAAACCAAGGAGGCAAGTGCAATGCCAGTTTCCTCAGGGTCTCTGCCATTTCTCAGGTTCTACCCTGAGGTTCCAAAGTGCTTCAGAGCAGGTTTCCTTCAGGGGTGGAGGATTTTCAGCTTTCAGACTAACCTGGGAACTGACCCATATCCTTGGACTTGGGACCTCTGTTAGAATGTATCATTTGATATCAGGGTTCTTGGAAAAGGAAAGGAAAATTTATGAGATACTCAGTAAGGAGATGCCATCATTAAATGTTGAGTTTACTCTGATTCACTCACTGCTGTTCGGCAGGTTCCAGTCTCCAGGCCAAACATTCGTTGGCTCTAACTTACAGGAATTGTGTTTTAGCTCAAGCGTGTACCTTCACTTGCCCGGATAAAGTATTATGCTGATTTCTTTATTTGTTCTTAGAGATCTATCTGGCTTCCTAGAGATTTTGCCTAATTTCACTCGGGCCTACACAGGCCAATGACCAGTTCCTTGGGTTGGTACTCTGTGTTTTGGAGGAGGAATCACAGAAAGAGCAATCAGAATATTTTAGAACAATATTAAATCTTGAGGAGTCAAAGCAAACTGCAAATTGCCTCATTTCAGGCATGTAAATATCTTTCATCCTGTTCGCAGAGTGTTTTGGAAAGCAAGGCAATTGTACACGAGAAAACCGACAGCTGATTCAGAGTATGAAGTCCCACTGACATGGAAAAGAAAGCGTTTTAAAAGGAAGAAGAAGGGGCCGTCAGAAGAAGTCTCTGAGAAACACTCTCCAGTGCAGGACTATAAGGAGACGCTCACATTCCCCTGCTCCATCTGCAAGCGTGAGGTTGACCTGCCTGGAGTTTTCTTCCACAAGAAGGAGCACACGGCTCTGAGCACACTGGGCTGGCAGTGGATGGGGGGCAAGAAACCAGGGCTCTCAGCGATCATAGGCCTGAGACAGTCTGTCATTACTAAGCTGCTGTCGTCCTTTGCATTCAATGAGAAAACCTTGCAGAGTATTAATAATGCTTTTGAGCTGCTGTGGAAGAGACAGATACCAGCATACTATAAGATTATGCAGAACATTTGCGAGAGCTCCATACATCCTCAAAAAATCGATCACCTATTAATTAAAGGAGCAGCTGTTTGCAAAGACAGGAATTCTGCATGGAGAGTTGACATGAATGATAAATTCATTGTCGTGGATAATTTTGGCAGTAAACCCAACGTGTGTTTTCTCGGTTTGTTTGATGGACATCACGGAGCCTCAGCGGCCGACTTGACCTCAATGGAACTCCCTGTTTTACTTCTCCATCAACTTTCCAGACTTGACCCTTCCTACCAGATGACTTCCGAAGAGCAAAAAGTGATCAGTTCTTTCAACACAGTGTTTAGTGAAGACTACAGAGCTACAGAAGACTCCTTCTCCTCCAAAAAGAAAAGGACAAAAGGAATGAAAAGCGTGTATGAGAACATACACAAAGCCTTTGCCAAAGCGTTCTGGAGAATGGACAGGCTTTTATGTCTTGGAAGGAGGGACGTGTCCAGGGTCCGATGGAGTGGCTGTTCTGTAGTCACTTGCATACTGGAAAGCAGTGTTGAGAGTCCCGAAGCCAGGAGGTCTTGGGGAAGAATCAGTGACCTTGGTGCTTTGGCAGATAGGCACCTTTTCCCGGGGATGCCCAAAATCACCACTGGGGTGCTGCACATTGCAAATGCTGGTATGTATATTGAATGGTGGCAGATTACATCTTAATATGTTTTATTCCTGGCAGCAAAGCCTCTCATGCTTCCAGAATTATCTACTGATCTCTTATTTAGTGACTTATTCATGCCTAGATATTTCATTGACCAGTTTAAGAAATGATGAACAACCACAGTTTAGATTCAGATTGCAGGCACAAAATGAATTGTAATTATTTCTCAAAGAGGCACGTATATGAAACAATGTGATCCAAATATGAAGTTTTCTAAATGGGGTAGTCACACAGCAGTTGATAAAGGCAAAGCAAATCTATTACACTTGCTCAGATCTGATTGGGACAAAACCTTTCCCACACTTCCCTCTTTTGGGAGCGAGGAAGGTTCTCTGCGTGGTGCTAGTATAGCTGCTCCAAGTGGTCAGTTGCTCCCGTGACTAACATGTTTGCAAAGGTCATCCTTGTGCTCACTGGCCAAGCCGCATCAGTTTCGTCTTAGAGGAAACAGTCGTCCACGATTCTGTGTTATAGGTGTGGGTTTTTTCTTTTTTCATCTTTTTTGCTGCACCACTTGGCATATGGGGATCTCAGTTGCCCAGCCAGGGATCGAGCCTGTGTCCCCTGCATTGGAACGGGGAGTCCTAGGCACTGGAACACTAGGCCAGTCCCTAGGCATATATATGCTTCTCCAAAAAATGTGGCTGGAGTCTTATTTCAAGAAGCAATTCTTTTTAAATTTTATTTTAATTTGTATTTATTCATGCGTTTATTTGTGGCTGTGCTGGGTCCTCTCTAGGTGCAGAGAGCAGGGCTGCCCTTCTTCAGTGGGCTGCCAGGCCATCTCAAGGCGTCGGTTTCCCTCGTTGCTGAGTGCACTCTCAGCAGTTGTGGCGATCGGGCCTAGTTGCCTCACAGCACGTAGAATCCTCCCAGACCAGGGATCGAACCTGTGTCCCCTGACCTGTGTCCCCTGCATTGGCAGGCAGATTCCCAACTGTGAGGGACGTGCAAGAAGCAATTCTTTTGACCTGCAGTCTAAAGTTCTAGCTAAGGAGCTTGCCAAAATGGAAAGCCTGGAGTTCAAAAAGTTTCAGACAAGTTAACCTGAGTTCCATGAGATGCTTAACCAGGGTTCCACTACCCTTTCCTGCGCAAAATTATTATTAACGACAATGTCTACTTATTGAATATTGAATATAGAGTGATTTCTCACGTGGTCTTCCAAGAATTCTCATATCTAAGGATATCTAAGTACCGCTTTTAAAAAATACATATTTGACATGTGACATTCTGTCAGTTTGAGAGGTTCATGTTAATTGGATACATTTTTATATTGTCACATGGCTGCCGCAGTAGCAGTAATCACCACCTCTATCACGTCACATAATTCTCATTTCTCTCCAGTGGTTGGAAGCTCTAGTCTCTTCGCAAGTTTGACGATTAAAATATATATGTTCTCTCTCTTCCTGTTACTGTGCATTCCATCTCTAGGACTGATTTACTGATCATTGTAAGTCTGGGTCCTTAAACAACATCTGTTCTATCTCTTTCTCAACCCCTGCCACCATTTCTAAGTGGCGTTGACTCGATTTTCCAGATGAGAGAATGGAAACTTGAGAGGTGAAATTATCTGTTTAAGGTGTCAGAGGTAATAGGAACTGGAGATGGAAATCAAGCTGTCTCTGAAGGGGATTGCTCAGAAGTCTGAAGAGTCTGGGCCTCAGGGAGGAGGACTTATAGGCCCACCGAGACCATTACCAGGTCAGGGTTCCTGGAAGCTGGCCTGTTTCTGGCCTAGCTCTGGCTGTGAGCCCAAAATGACAACTCCAAATTAAGCAAAACCAAGGAGGCAAGTGCAATGCCAGTTTCCTCAGGGTCTCTGCCATTTCTCAGGTTCTACCCTGAGGTTCCAAAGTGCTTCAGAGCAGGTTTCCTTCAGGGGTGGAGGATTTTCAGCTTTCAGACTAACCTGGGAACTGACCCATATCCTTGGACTTGGGACCTCTGTTAGAATGTATCATTTGATATCAGGGTTCTTGGAAAAGGAAAGGAAAATTTATGAGATACTCAGTAAGGAGATGCCATCATTAAATGTTGAGTTTACTCTGATTCACTCACTGCTGTTCGGCAGGTTCCAGTCTCCAGGCCAAACATTCGTTGGCTCTAACTTACAGGAATTGTGTTTTAAATGCTTTCATTTGAGCACCCTTCATTTTAATAGAAACAAATAAGCAGAGGAAAAAAATTCAACCAGTGAAAGAGAGGCCATGATTTATAACATAAAAGTGCTCCTAAAAGAAAGTAATTTAAGTGAGTTACAAAAACATCAATTTGGACACAAATTTATCAGCAGCATATTTTGTATTTTCTAAAATATGACCTATAAGGCTAGCAAGGAAATTCATTTTTCTTTGTTTGAAATTTATCAAATACCAGTATCACCATTAACTCTGAAATTAAAACAAAAAGCAAACAAACAAAAAAACAAACCCACCTCACTTTGTAATGACGTGCAAATGTGGTGATGAAGCCATTGAACAAATGTTGAATTTGTGCATGTGGGAAAAGATTCTTCAGAACAGACATTCTTGGGGTTTTGTTCTTAGCCCTTCTCATTTGCATTGCGTTTTATAATTTCTCTTGGTACTCTTTTACTTCAATTAATCCTCACAGGATTAGAACACTAATAAGCGTATTGATTTGGAAACATACTTTTTTCATAATATCAAATAAACCACAAACTTTATGTTTTTAATTAACCACACTAGTCCTCATAAACATAAGGGATTTTCATTTGATCTCTTAGATCCTTTTCCTCAGTACTTTCATTTTCAATAGCTCTGCTGACATAAAGTTCACAAAGCACAGAAGTCACCCAGGTAGAGCGTGTGTCTCCGTGGCCTTCAGTACACTCGCTGTACAGCCCTTTCTCCCAGCCTGTACTTTGAGTGTGTTTGTCTTTGAATCAAGCGTCTTCTTAGACAGCTATAGCTGGGTATTGCTTCTCTTTGTTCCCTGTGGTTGCTATTACAAATTTATCATAAACTTGGTGGCTTAAACGACAGAAATTTAACCTCTCCCGGGTCAGAGCCTTCGGCCTCAGCATAACTGGCCCCGCGTCTCCCCGGAGGCCCCCCCGGGCTGGGAGGGATCTGTTTCCCGTCCTGGCCTCTGTCTGGCTGCCAGCCTTCCCTGGCTCGAGTCCACATCAGCCAAGTGTGCCTCCACAGGCACACTTCCCTCCTCTGCGCCGACAGCCAAACCTCCCGCCTGTGGTGGCGTTTAGGGCCCAGCCAGACGATCCCGTGTGAGCATCTCAGGGTCGAAGTCACGTCTTCAACGTCTTTGCCCTTTAAGATAACACTTCCAGGCTCCAGACGTTAGGTTCTGATACCTCTGGGGACTTTAGTCAGCCTGCCACTGGCCGTGTTTATTTGTTGTTCCATTTTGCTAATGTTTCCCTTTTGATTCAAGTTAGTAATTCATTTACATTTAATGTAATTAATTATAGGGTAGGATATATGTCAGATATTTTGCTGTTAGCTTTCTTTTTTCTATCATTACTGCTTTCTTTTGTACTAGATATTGTCTAGTTTTCTATTTTGATTCCTGTGTTGCTCTTATATATTAAAAAAATTTAGTGGCAATCCTAAAGATTATAATAAAATCTTAAAAACAATTTGGCTTGGATTCACGCCAATTTAATTTTAAAAAGACGTATCCAACATCTTTGCTCCAGTATAGCTCTATTTCCTCCACCCACCTTTGTACTTTATAGAATTACATTTTTACACAGTACAAGCCTAAAAACGTTTTATAATTTTTGTCTCATGCAGGACAGGAGACGAAGAGTGTTAGAAAGTAGTTTTTACTGGTTTATGTTTACCTATATACAGTTGTGCCTTGAACAACATTATTTGAACTGTGTGGGTTTACTTCTGTGCAGAACTTTTTCAACAGTAAATACCTGTTACACAATCCACGGTTGGCTGGCTCTGTGAATGTGCAGCTACGGGGGCAGGGCTGGCTGTTGGCCTTGAATAGCCACAGATTTTGGTGGATCTTGGATACCCACAGGTGCGTCTTCAGGGAGTCCTGGACCCAGTGCCCCCTGGCACTGGGAGACAGCAGTCGCAGCCTTCCTTCTCTGTGGGTGGGGCCAGTTTACAGCCGTTAATCCGAAAGACTCCGTTCTTACTTCTTGTGCAGCAGATCTGCTGGTGCTGAATTCTCTCAGTCTTTGTTTACTTGGGAACATGGTAACTTCACTGTTAAAAGGATCGTTTGCCTTTGGACTATGTCATGCCATTGCCATCCAGGCTCCGTGGTTTCTGATAAGACTGTTGATCTTGCTGAGTCCCCTTGGCTGCGGGTAATGAGTCACTTTTCTCATGCTGTTTTCAATATTATTTTTTCCTTTGTTTTTTGACAGTGTGATTATGACGTGTTTAAGTACTGACCTCTAGTTTATACTATTTTGAGTTTTTGAGCTTCTTGGATCTTTTTACTCAAATTTGGGACATTTCTGGCCTTCGTGTCTTCAGCCCTTTCCCCACTCTCTCTCCTTTCATTGTGTGTGTGGTGATGTACTTGGTGGTAACTCACAACTCTCTGAGACTCTGTTCACGTTACTTCATTCTTTCTTTCTTCTCTTCTAGACTGAGGTGAGGTGAGGTGAAGTCGCTCAGTCGTGTCTGACTCTTTGCGACCCCGTGGACTGTAACCTACTAGGCTTCTCCGTCCATGGGATTCTCCAGGCAAGAATACTGGAGTGGATTGCCATTTCCTTCTCCAGGGGATCTTCCCGACCCAGGGATTGAACCCAGGTCTCCCGCATTGGAGGCAGACGCTTTAACCTCTGAGCCACCAGGGATAACCTCAATTTATCAATCAAATCAATCAAATTTGCTCATTCTTCTGCCAGTTCAAATCTGATTCTGAGTTCATTTTATTGAGTTTTTCATTTAAGAAACTGTACTTTTCAAGTCCAGAATGTTGGTTTGCTTGCTATAGTTGCCACCTCTTTACTGTTAGTTTCTAATTTGGGGGAATTGGTGCCTCCGCTTTCACTGTTAGCCGTATTTCCCTGTAAACATGCTTATGACTTCTGAGACATTTGTTTGCCGGGACTGTAATTCTAGTGCCTAGAATTCCTCAGGGCCAGCTTCTGCTGATTTTTCTGCTGCGTGTGCCCTGTGCTTTGATGTTTCATTGCCTGTCTCACTGTTTGCGTCCTGCGTGTGCCCTGTGCGTTGGGGTCGCATTGCCTGTCTCACTGGTTTGCGTTGTGGTTGGAAAGTGGATGTCCTCCCTCTCCAGGGTTTCTTGTTGCTGCCGTTTTGTGACTTTTCAGAACTAATTTTCTCGCGTCTATATGCTGTGTCATGAGTATACACAAAGTTCAGCTAAGACCTAGATGGTTTCCTTAAACACCTAGTACTAATACATATGCCTTCCAGTCTTTCTGAGGGGGTATCCTTGTCTTGTAAACAGTAACAGGGGGTTTACAGCACCGCCTGAGCTTTTACTTCCTATTTAGGTCCATCCTGAAGACCATCCACAGGTGAGTCATCAGGGGCTGCCCACGTCCCGGGCGTGTGTGCCCTTTTCTATCTTCCCGGGAATATACTTGAGCTTCTCAAGACCTTCTACAGAGCCTCACCATTCAGCTGGTGCTGACACAGTTGGCTGGGTGCTGGGATCAGTCTCTCGTCATCGCTGCTTCAGGCAGCTGCGCTCTGAAACCGTTGCTGCTGATTCTTCTCAGCATGCACAGTGCTAAGTCGCTCAGGCGTGTCCGACTCTTTGACTGTAAGCCACCAGCCTCTGTCCATGGGAGTCTCCAGGCAAGAATACTGGAGTGGGTTGCCATGCCCTCCTCCAGGGATCTTCCCAACCTGGGGATCGAACTTGTATCTCTTATATCTCCTGCATCGGCAGACAGATTTTTTTTTTTACCACTAACGTCATTTGGGAAGCCTGGCAAACACACCGAGGGTCAGTTATTTGCACAGAGTAAGCTCTGAGTCAGATCAAATGATGACAAGATTGAGAATGGAGCTTTCTTCAGGTAACTGCAATATAGTCCAAATAGTGACGTTTCTCTGAGGGTAGATTTTTAGGGAGGTCCAAAGCCATTCTTTCCCCTGCAGAGGCTTCTAGACTGGACTGTTGATTTTCATTATAAAACTTTTGGTTTTCAAGGCTACTGCAGCGCTGAAGAGAAAAGGTTTGGAGCAGGTCAAGTTACAAGGCCGTAAACACTTCTATTTTTATTAATAGCTACTTTAAGCTGTCTCTCTTGAATAATGCTCGGCTTTTCGCAAGCCTTCGGTCAACTTCCAGCTTTAACAGCTTTTCACAGCGCTCTCCGTCCTTTTACTGAGGAGCAGGTTTTCGGAGATCCTTACCCTGCAGTGGGCTCCCCTGGTGGCAGACGTGCCACTGCAGGAGACGCAGGAGACTCAGGTCTGATCCTTGGGTTGGGAAGATCCCCGGGACCAGGAAATGGCAACCTCCCGGAGTCCTCTGGCCTGGACAACCTCGTGCACAGAGGGGCCTGGCGGGGTATAGGCCCTGGGTTCGCAGAGAGTCGGCCGTGACTGAGCGCAGCGGCTCTGCAGCGGTCTCACCTTTTCTTCTGGGCCGAGCCGGCTGCTGGGGCCCCCAGTGCGCCTCTCCTGCTCTTTCCTTACTTCGGGCTCTGCTGGCCTTCGTGCCGCCGGCTTTTCTCAGCGTCTGGCGGCGCCCGGGCTCTGGCACGCAGCTGTCAGCGGCTGTGTGCTCGGAAGCTCTGCTGCTGGGGCTTAGAGCGCCAGGGCCCGTGGGACCCTCGGGGCCCAGGGCTTAAATTCACGTCTCCCGCCTTGGCAGGCAGATCCTTTACCGCCGAGGCACCAGGGAAACCCACATTTCATATTTTGTATTTTCTGTCTTCCGAAGTTTCATTTTTAAAGCTGTCTTCCATGAGATGGCTTCCCCGGTGGCTCAGACGGTAGAAGGTGCCCGCAGCGCTGGAGGCCTGGGCTTGAGCCCACTCCAGCGTTCTTGCCTGGAAACTCCCATGGACAGAGGAGCCTGGCGAAGCACGGTTCATAGGGCCACTGAGCGGCTTCACTTTCACTGTCTCTCACTTTCCGTGCCTGCTGAGCTCCCTGAACACTTAGGGGAGGTAAGCGCAGGCCACTTACGGCTTGGAGAGCTCTTCCTGCCGGTCCGCATCTCTGTCGGCTCTGCCCTGCTTTCAGCGGGTTTCCCTCTTTCTCAGGGGCAGCGCTTCCTGACTTATCGGCACGCTTTGTGTTCTAGTTTTTCAGGGCTGCCGTAACAAATTATTTTGAACTTGCAGCTTAACACAACAAAAATCCCTTCTCTTATAGTTCTGGAGACTAGATGCTCCCGATCAAAGTGTTTCCAAGGCCATTGCTCCTGTGAATTCTCCAGGGGAGAATTCTTCCTTGCCTCTTTCAGCTTCCAGTGGATCCAGTCACTTCCTGGCCTGTAGTTGCAGAAGTGAAAGCTAGTCGCACAGTCGTGTCCTACTCTGGGACCCCATGGACTGTAGCCTGCCCGGCTCCTCCGTCCATGGGATTCTCCAGGCAAGAATACTGGAGTGGGCTGCCATTCCCTTCTCCAGGATCTTCCTGACCCAGGGATTGAACCTGGGTCTCCTGCATTGTAGGCAGATTCCTTAACTGAGCCAGTAGGGAAGTCCCATACTCCCAGTATCTGGGCCAAAAACCAGTATCCCAGCCAAAAACTCTCCCAGTATCTCTCTTTTTTTGGGGGGGGGGGCAGGCACTTGGCATGTGGGATGGGATCTTGGTTCCCCAACCAGGAAATGAGCCTGTGCCCCCACATCTGGAAGCAGAGTCTTAACCACTAGCCTCCAGGGGAGACCCTCTGTCTTCACTGACTTTCTACTCTTCTCCCTTGTGTCTCCTCTATGATGATACTTTTTGGGTTTAGGATCAACTTGGATAATCCATCTCAAAACCCTAACTTAATTACACTTGTAAAGATTTGTTTCCAAATAAAATCATATTCACAGGTCTTATAAGGGGGGTAGTATATGGATTTTTTTTAACTTCCTGAGCTTTGTTCTAGGGTGGAGTTACTTAGAAACATTTGATACTTTCAGATTCTACTTTTACAATTTGTCAGATAAATTCAGAGCAGTGTCTAGTTCAGGTTGAGGCAAACCCTTCCTCAGTACATTTCTCAGTGACCCACAGGTGTGTTTTCCTAGTCTGACTGCTGTGTCCTCAGCCACGTTCTCTGATGGGTCCCATAGCTCTTTGCCAGTGCTGAGGCCGGGGCTTCCTCATACACAAGGATCAGGACCTTCCTGATGCCCGGGGAGGCATCTCTGCAGACCTCTGGGGCCGGGGCTTCCTCACACACATGGGTCAGGACCTCACTGACACCCGGGGACGTGTCTCTGCATTTCCCTGGTGAAGTCTGGCTGCCTTGATCTCCCTGGATTCCAGTTCTGTCTCCTCCACGCAGATCAGAGGCTAAGTCCAGTCACTGTTACTGTATCTTGGCCAGAAGCAGAGAAATTCCCTATAGTAATACTTGGGAGGATTTAACTGAGGCCTCGGCTCAGAGGTTAAAGCATCTGCCTGGAATGCTGGAGACCCAGGTTCGATTCCTGGGTCGGGAAGATCCCCTGGAGAAGGAAATGGCAACCCACTCCAGTATTCTTGCCTGGAGAATCCCATGGAGGGAGGAGCCTGGTAGGCTACAGTCCATGGGGTCGCAAAGGGTCGGACACGACTGAGCGACTTCACTTCAGTTCACTCTGTCATCTCGACTACACCCTGGCCACCGCCTGATCCCTGCCTGTTAACACTATCAATCTGACTCAAAACGATCAATTTGAGCTTTTCGACTACAAATACACAGAGGCTGTGCTTCCAGGTGCTCTGTGGTTCTCTCCTTCCTCCACCGCTCAGCATCGATTTTGACCTAGCTCATTCTTCTGGCAGTCTGGGAGGGTGGCTGAGGGGCGTGCATTTTTGTTCAGCGTTTCAGGGAGAGCACGGTCGTCCGGCTCCCCAAGCTAGACAAGTCCTAGGCTTCGTCTCCTGTTCCCTAATCCTGTGGCAAGTCCAAGGTCACCCATTTAGCTCAACAAATGCTCTCAGCTCAAGGCTGACTGGTGCTCTGGGGCTCAGCTGTTACAGACTCTGTTCCTTGGTGAGAGCAAAGTGTTAGTGTATCTGCTATTCCAGTACTTTTATGTCCGGGGGATACGTTCTTGCTCATCGTTCCTTTTAAGGAGGCATCAGAAACGACTCTGTCTCCTAGTATCCCGTGAGCTCGCTCCAGGTGCAGAGACCACACGTACCCTTGCCCACCACTCCCCCTTTGCTCGGCTCCTTTGCCTGCAGCGTCCTGCGCCCGGGGTGTCCCTCCCAGGTCCTCTCCTTTCTCATGACTGACACTGTGTTTGCAGATATTTTCATGTGTTGTGATTCTATCTAGAAATGATTGTTCTTAAAGATGGCTTAGTAAGTTTCTTTTAAAATTATTTCCAGCTCCATCTTTCTCCCTAAAACAAAATTCAACTCCAGAGTCATCTTAAGCAGGAAAAAAAAAAACAAAACAATCCCGCATTCTTAAAAACATTCACCTTTTGTAGATGTTCCCTTCCCCACCTTCCTTTTAAGGGGTGGGTTGGTGGTGGACTCATATATACACAACAAATATTTGACAGATAGTTGAGGATGAAGCGTTAAGTACTCTTTAGATGCCAGACGGAAAATGGTGAAGATGAGTTTCATGCTTACACATCTTACAAAAACAAAGGAATCTTTTTGGATGTACAGTGAAAACTGTCTACTTAATAATTAAATGTCACTCAGAGAAATAAAATGATTTAATGAAAGACACACGGACAAAATTGGGACTGATGTCCCATATGTCAGGTTCTGGTCCCAAGTCCTGCTTCTGAACCAAGCCGTCTTTTTATCCCGGGGCCCTCTGGCACACTAGGGATGCTTCCTTTTCATAAACTGGAGACACCCCAGCAGCTGCAGGAGGCAGCTACCTCACTGCCTTTTGTGTAACGAATACGCACACTGTCTTTAAAAGGCTCCCGTGTCCTCTCAAAGCAGTGAGTTCCCACTAGACGAATGTCCCTGCTCCATTTTGCTCTGAAGAGCGCCGGCTCTCCAGCTATTGAAAGCTGGTAGGTTCACCTCAAGGGATTTGAACTCTCCGTGTTGCTGGTTCACCGAGCGTTGGGTGAGGGTCATCACAGTTCGCTGCGTGCCTCATTTCCTCCAGGCTTCACGGGGGCCCTTCCTGAAAGGCAGTCGCGCGCTCAAACTGCCAAATCTCGCTCTTCTCTTTTGCCTCAATTCTCCAAGACATGTGGACATTGAGGGTTATTTTTAAATCTCCCTCCAATTTCCTATTTTCCTTGAAGCTTTTTGTTCATTATTCCCGTCTGGCTCTCAGCAATGTAGTCGATGGCTTTCAGCAACTCCGTTTGCAGCTGACAGCTTAGCAGCCCAACGTTCAGGAGATGCAAGTACCAGCTGCCCATCCACCTTCCATCCTGCGTGCCAGGGATACTCTTCCAGGGCGAGTAATCTTCCTTATCATCCCGTATTTCCTGAGTTACACCTAGCAGTTGAGAAACAGTGCGTACCCCTCCTTCCTTCATGCAAAGTCACACAGGTAAGGCTGTGAGGAATTCAGAAGGCAGCGTTGAATAAAGCAATTAAATAACTGTCAGAGGAATTAAATAACTCACTCATGCAAGTCAATGGCGGGACAAAACCTGAAGCTATTACTTAGTACCCTCAATTTCTGAAAATTTATTTGTGCTGAGCTCAGGGATGTTCACAATAATAAAATCAACCAAAATGGCATTTCCTACTCTGTAGCACAGCAATTAAAAAAAAAAAAAAAAGGCGAACAGTAGTGCGTATCTTTACCAAGCCCTCCGCACAGGCAACTAAAATCAAAACACCAATTTATTCCCTTCCGCTGTAACTAGGTAATCGTATTAAGATCTTTTCAAACCACACAGAGGAGACAGTGCTTTTTGCTGAGTGAGCTCTGGCGTGCCACATGCAAATGAAACATTCAGGAAGTCGGTGGATTTCACTACTGTGAGCCCCCGTTTTCAGAGCTCTGGTCGCACCAACTACGTGTGTAGGTACACACAAAGAAACTTCCTAACTTAAAAGAGGAACTGAGCCATGTGCCCCGCTAACAGAGCAATTCAGTTCACTCTGCTGGCACAAGCATAGTTTACAACTAGCAAAAGGCAGGCATTATTTTACTGATTTATCTTCTGCAGAGTGTGAACAGAAGGACCGGCAGAGAAGTTAACAGACATGGTTAATAACCAAGCCACAATTAGATAAAAGAGGCCATGCAGCTTTGAAGACTATCATTTGCACAGTTTTCAAGTTTCCAAAATTGTCCACGTAATCATCTGTTGGTCCCATTCAGTAGCTATTATTATTATTAGGTACTATTATCTAATGCCTAGTAGATATTAGCAGTTTCCATTATGTAAATAAGCCAACAGGCTGCCTCTATGCCCGAGCTAATGCTTTACCAACTCAGGCTCTGTCCAGATTAAGGGTGTGAAACTGACCCTCTGACACCTAAGTCCCTTTACCTAAGTATGAGGGGACTCGAAACTAGGGGCTTGCAACAACAAAATTCTGACACCAGGTACCGTACCATGCTTGAAATCAGAATACTGTAATGCAAATTTTGCCTATGATTCCAGGAATATTAATTCTCATAGGTATTATAAACATATAATTATGTTCCTAAAAGCTTTGGGAAGATCAGTTTTTCCTAACAAATGAAAAAAAAATGTTTTTTGTATACCAAAGAAAAGTTTGGTAATAAAAAACCATCCTTCAAACCGTCTCAAAAGATGACATTTAAATTTTCTTAGGATTTCAATAAAACATGCATCACAGGTTTGTCTGAACCATGAACAAACTCTAAGACCTGTTTTCAATCAAAGGGTTTAATGTTGGCTAAATATTACCCACTTCACACACTAACGCCACGTCATCTTCTAACGCACGTAACAAGCCCAGCAAGATGGGCACAAAGAGTGGCATTATCATTTTTTTAATCATCCAAACCTATAATATATTCAGGTTTTAACTTTAACCAGTTAAAAAATTATCAGACTCCACTTTTAGAAAAAAATCAGCTTGTTTTTAATTGAAAATGCATTTATCAAAACATTTTTTAAAAAGTCTGCTCTATGGAATATATATAGAAAAAAGTTTAATTCTTGATTCTATATATAATACTCAGAAGCTGTTTCATAAAAAGATTTTTCATTATCTGTAGTTTGTTGTTTCAATACTAAATATATTTTAAACGCTAAGTTTGCTAAGAGGAATAAATGAGCCTTCCAGTTTGAAATCTGAATTACTATAAATCTTCTAATAATGATGTGAATATTGCAGATATTAAAAAAAATTTTTAATGGTCTGCTTTCTGTCTATGCCCTGGAACAAATTAATGAAGTTAACAGCATGTTTGATACAACCGGTTATAAATCTCTAGGACCAATTTTTTAAAATCTTTTAGGTAACGTGCAAGCAGTCTTATGCAGAAACGGGAAAGGCTTCTGCTTAACCAAAGAGCACACCAGCCGGAACATGGCCGAGAGAAGGCGGGTGCTTGGGCAGGGAGCAGTCATCAGCGCCAACATGCCACACGGCCTCCTCCAGGGGCACGACCACCACGCGAGGACTTGGCTTCCACGGGAACCTCAAGCTGACAAGATTCATCGTCCCAGCGCCTCAGACGATTTCTGTGCCCACAGATGACTTGTGTCAGTTCCTTGTCCTGGGCACCGACGGGCTCTGGGGAGTTCTGGACACGAAGGAGGGCACCGCGCTTGCCATGTCGGCTTTGCAAGCACACAGAGAAACACGGGGTCCTGCCGTGGGGGACCAGCTGCCACCACCCAGAGGGTCTCTGCTCTGCCCCATCAGTGAACAAACCACATCGAGATCAGAGACTAACATCCACACAGTGTTCCAGCACCATTCTGGAGAACGGGCATCAGTGGGGAATTCAGAAAACCTGTCAGTTTCTGACCCTGAAAGTTCAGGACTATCTCCACCAAAAAAGACTCCTTGTGATCCCTGCAGCGAGGAAGGAAGCGGCGGCCTGACCAGCGTGGACAGGCAGCCGAAAGACTCGAGAGAAAAACAGGGAGCAGCAGGCAGGCAGAGCTGCTACGATGGCGCTGCCGCGTACGTCAGCCACGAGCTTGTCAATGCTGCCCTAGCGGCTGGCTCCAGAGGCAACATCACGGTCATGGTGGTGCTTCTCCACGGAGCTGAGCGCCAGCTGCGGACGTGAAAGCGTGGGCTATCCAGAGGAGAGACAGGAGACAGCTCTTCAGTGAACCAGGTACCGGAAGAATGCACCAATTTTTAGGAATGCAGTGAAGAAAATATAGAAGAAGACTTCAGGTAACACAATGCCATTTATATATGTTCGTGTGAAAAAAGAGAAGAACCAAGTACTTGCTTTTTAATACCACTTTATTCCAACCTGAGCACCTCAATATGAAGCTAAGCACTGGTGGACTGTTCTCCTCACTAATTCTGAATCACTGTGGATGCACAAGTCTGCCAGCAGTCCAACACTTAAATAGAGTACATCATCTCCGACACAGGGTAGATTTCATATAATGAAAATGCCTAAAACAGTTAGTGCAATATACTGATCAAAATAAAATGAACTGGAAAACAAGGCTGCGAGGCTGTCACTAACATATCCAACACTTGTGTTACAAATTACTGGGACATGTTTTACTATAGTCCTAGCCAGGTAGGAACAACTGAAGCCCCTTCCTTTCAAAGGGGGAGAAAAGGAAAAAATTAGCTGTTTAGTAACTGTACATTTTGTATCCTTTTAAGCAACTCTTAAATATTACCGAAAAGTAATAAACGTACATGGAAACTACAGGGCAGGACCCTATTTACAGCGCAGCTGAAGAGCGGATTTAAAATAATCAAGCTTGAATGTACATAATTGTTAGTGCATTGACTATACTTATGTCCAAAGGGCACCAAGGCCCCCTCCCTACACCCAAACAAAACCTATGTAATGGCCAGCAGTGACCACACATAAATCACAGACACCTGGTTTGTTTCACTTTTGTTGACGAACTCACACGTTTGAAGGGAACGATATCCTTTAAGATGCATTTTCCCCCATTTTAAAAACAACAGGATCAGCTATGATTTAGATGCCACTAAATGTTCATCTTTTCCCACTGAAGATGTGGGACTGTTTCCTTGTGGCGAATCTGTTAAACTGTGGAATGTACACTTTAAATAAGGACACTACGAGAAATTACAGGCTGCCTGGATGTGGCAGCTAAGCATAAGTGTCTTTAGAATCTCCTTCCAAAGCAAGAAGTTTTTTCTGAAAAGCCCAAATGAGTAAGTTCCAAATTTTTTTCACAGAACTGGCTGGTTCATGTGGGTTCAGAGTCATCTGTCTACATCCCTGGAGAAGAGCAGTGAGCCCCGCTAGCCTTCCAAGGAGACAGCCGTGCACACAGCTCCCCACCCCCCACTGCCGAGACACGGTCAGAGGGCTGCACGCATGCCACTAAAGATTAGGGTCAAAACACTGAAAATAATTCTGTATTAGAAACTTGACTATTGGTAAGCCTCTTCTCTCTGGAAGTCGCACCGGGCTGGTTAGACGCCCCAATCCCACTGTTATCACAATCAGGAAGCGGCAGAGCGCTCCGGGAGTCGGTGCTGGAGGGTCAGTTGCTACAGCACTGACTCCTGGCAGGATGTGCGGGCTCAGTGAGGTCGACTCCTCTTCCGCGCGTGGAATTTGCTCCCGGATTCTGGGGTTCATTCTTTGGCAACTTTTTAGCTGAGGGATAAATTATCCAAACACACACAATCAGAATAGCCGTATTTAACTGTTTATGTAGATTCAGTTCACAATACCAGAAAAGGCTATACTTTATTTTATAATCGCTGCTGCTGCTAAGTTGCTTCAGTCGTGTCCGACTCTGTGCGACCGACCCCATGGATGGCAGTCCACCAGGCTTCCCCTCTCCAGGCGAGAACACTGGAGTGGGCTGCCACTTCCTTCTCCTTGTAATACTAGTACTCCTGTTATTTAAAGGAAGTCTGAAGTTACAAAGATAACAGCAGCCACCATGTTTACAACCAAGAAGCTCGGCTCCGGGACTTCTTTGGGGGTCCAGTGGTTAAGACTCCAAGCTCCCAACGCAGGGGGCACGGATTCAATACCTGGCTGCAGAAGTAAGACCCCACAAGCCGCCTGACGCAGCCAAACACCCCAACAAACAAGCTGAGCTCCGCCCGTCAGCGCTCTCCAGACAGCCACACTTTCCAGAACAAGTCAGGACAGAGAAACTGTCCCCTCAGTGGAATGTGTCCTCTAAGAGCAAACTGTTACCCTAGATCGTAGCCGACTCAATCTCCTATTTCCTTCCTCGCTTATACACCTCTACCTCCTGTATCCTCTCTTGTGGCCGATAGAGAATCCTAATCTGATTCAACAGTGCTGCCTGATATAAATGGACTTGCTCCTGAAGGTGCACTTTCCAACGCTGAGCCAGATGAGCGCGGCTGGCCACCCCACAACGGCAGTTACAGTGGCAGCTTTGCTAACTCTCCGCAGTGTGGGTCCCACTGATGAGAAAACTACCTGCCGGACGCAGTCCGTCTCAAGGATCCTCGCATGCTGGGCTATGAAGCATCTCTGAGAGCGCCAGCCAGTTCTGTCGCCTCCGGGATGGCCCTCCCTTGGCAAGAACCCAGCGCGGCCTGAGCCATGGCTTGGGTTACACAAGAGCCAGACAGGCCCTACTTGGGAATGTAAACGCCTCGGTGTGTCCTGGGCCTCCTAGCCTCTGTTGTGACAGTCCACAACAGCACTAACCATCTTTAGAATCCCAGATGCTGGGCTGGACGCTGGGCCTGGGAGCCAGGAGCACCAAGGTCTGGGAAGCAAAGCCTCACCTGGGCCACTTCTCCAGCAAGGGCTCCAGGAATGGCAGGGTGAACGGTGACACAAGGCTGCATTTCCAGTCAAATGTGTTTACAAACAAAGCCCCGTGAGGACAGTAGGCTACTGTCACAAACTTTATTACAATTAACAACATGTTGTTTTAGACTGAGTCATCATACTTCCGCAACGGCTTTCTGTAATTAGATCTAAGTGAATAAGGGGCTGAAAGACAAGCTGGAATGAGGAACCTTTACCTTATACTGGTTAATTTTTATTGTGTTAAGATAATCTAAAACATATCGTTAGGGAGTCTCAAAAAAGTAGTCTCCTACCTTATTGAGTGCTGCAGCTTACCAATCCGACCCTGAGTTGATTAGGATTCTAAGAAGCTAAAAACCATGAATCGAGTTAAGAAAGATATGTATCTGGAGACCTCATCAGGTTAAAAGCAGATGGTAAGTTTGCTGTAGACTCTCCCAATAAACAAGCTTACTCTGCTTGGGAAGTAAGTCAAAAGCGCGAATATGAGTTCACTGTCTGATTTATTTAAGGTGCTAATGGAGAGGTCACAATTCAATTTACACTTGGAGTTTCTTTCAAGGGAAAAAAATTCTAATTTCAGAAATGTAAACAAAAGCTCTAATACACAGACTACTTTCTGACTGAAAAACAAACAAAATCTTATTAGCAAGCCTGAATAAAAGGCACAAATTAAATAAAGCCCATCTAACAGCGTCAGAAAGAAAGGTTTAAAGTTCAGTCTGATTGGAAGGGCGTATCATCTCTTAATTTCCTGTTATTAACTTTTCAGATATGGTTTTGGGTGTGATTTGTTCCATTTATTAAAAAAGTATATACTGTCGCATAATCCCTCTTAACTTTGCTAGTATTTCCCCAATAACCTGCAAGCCTGAGTTTCTCAGGAAAATATTTTTCATAGCAAACAAGGCAAGGTTTCACTAAATGAATCCACCGTTAAACTCCCTCACCCAGGAAGAGTACGACCACACTAGCCGCTCTTCCTGGGTTTTCTTTAGCCTCTCGATCAGCTGTTAACTGGTTGATTTATGACTTCAATACCAGAGAAAATTTATTAGGGATCCAGGATGTAGACATCCCAGGCAATAATCGCTGCTGTGCGCAGGGCTGCCCCAGGACGGCATGCGTGCTTGGCACGTGAGTGGTGCAGAGGAGCAGCCTGTGGGTGCCCTTCCCAGAGAGCCTGCCCCTTCAGACCACCAGCAGGCGGGATGGCGTCAGTCACCCAGGCGTGTCCAGCTCTCTGTGACCCCACGACTGCAGCCCACCAGGCTCCTCTGTCCATGGGATTCTCCAGGCAAGACCGGAGTGGGTTGTCATTCCCTCCTCCAGAGGATCTTCCTGACCCAGGAAATTGAACCTGGGTCTTCTGCATTGCAGGCAGATTCTTTACCAGGTGAGCTACTAGGGAAGCCCCACACCAGAAGGCAAGGTCAATAAAAATATTTTAATTGTTGTTACAAAAAAGGGAGGCTTCCTTATTCCCACATCACTCATTATTACTGACAGTTCTCAGAGCAAAGGTGAGAGTATCCTGCAGGGTCAAACGCCGCCGAGGCGACAGAGACCGTGGGCGCTGCTTTGCTTTCCTTCCTGTCCTCTGTGCCTCAAAGCTGTGAGATGTTCTCTGTTAAGGCATCTGCATTAAAACAATTCATCAATCTGCATGTACAATGTACTTATCAGTGTTATACCTGTCAGTCATCAATGATTTAAAAAGAACTTGAAAAATAAAAAAGTGCTCTGTTCAGGGCAAAGGAGAGATGAGTTAATGATCAGTGAGAAAAATCTCATTAAGACTTTATGTTGCACTGAAAAACATTACTTAGCTTATCCCTCTTTTATATAAAAGCTATAATACCTAATAAAAAATGTATTTATCCAAAATTTTCAGTGAAATCTTCAGAAAATCTACCTGCTTGAACTATTAGCTCAAAGTTCAGGCTTTCAACTCAGCTAGAAGAAACTTAACTAAACTGAAAGCACTGTAACCTAATGGGTAATAATTTTTCAAATTTAACAATATGCCTAACAAAGTAATGCTTCATGGGTATAATCAGTAAAAAAAGAAAAAAAAACCAAGAAATTTTTTTTTTTTTACAAAAAGAAGTCAAACCAAATATGCCCCCAGTATAACTTGTTTTAACTATATTTACTGTGTGCAAAAAAGCTAATCTTACCTATTGCCATGAATATTTCATTTACATTCATTGATGTTTTAGCTGATGTCTCCATAAATAATAAACTGTTATCATCCGCATAGGACTGTGCCTCCTGTTTGCGTAACAAAAAATGAGATAAATGAGACACTTATACACACACTATTATTATACCTCTCTTACTTTTGTTATTTAAAAAAAAGAGGCTTCCTTAGTACTATTGCAACTTGGTCACCTATAGCCAACAACTGTATAATAAGCAATCACTCACAGCTGTAACAAAGTTAGGGCCCTGCGGTTACAGTCTCCTTTTCTTGCCTTAACTTCGCGCACCATCCTAACCTGCTTCGTCTGGTCTCCCATGAAACCTGCTCTCAGATGGCGAGTCTGAGGGAGGTGGTGGTGTCGTCACTAAGCGGCATCTGACTCTTTGTGGCCCGCTGGACTGTAGCCCGCCAGGCTCCTGCAACCATGGCACTTTCCAGGCAAGAACAGCGGAGTGGGTTGCCATTTTCTTCTCTGGGAGAAGGGGGAGGCCATTCTGTCCTAAACACCGTAAGACTCTCTCTGGTCTCTATGGCCGCTTAATGCTACTGATGCTCGTTACACGCAATGATGACAAAGGGAAACGAACCTCTGGCCGCTGACTCGCCCCACTGGGCGCTGCCCTGGGCCCCTCGAACCCTGGAGGGCTCCCGCAGCCCCGTTCTGAGTCGCGAGTCACCTCTGAGGTTTTACTGCTACTTCACCGTGTCACGCTTTCCAGTCTAGCTGTATTATTGTTCTTGAGCCTCACAGCTGTTGTGAAGAACCATCAGTTATCTTTCCAATGTGATAAAGAAAACAAAATGAAGCTCCTCTGGAATGCAGTGCTATGTGACAGGGCCGCTTCTGATTCTACCTCGACTGCTCTGCCTGCGCCTCTGTGCTGAGGAGGCAACGATCTCAGAAAGAGTAACAGATGACACCATACCTCCCAGGGTTGTTACAGAATTAAAGGAGACCACACGTGGCATGCTCAGCTCACTGCCTAACGCTGCAAGACCCAGTGCTCCCCCTCTCACGTGGATTACTCCAACACCAGAGAAGGAGATCATCCCGTCACTGATCATACGCTTAGCGACCACAAGCAAACTCCTCCGGTAGAGAAGCTGAAGAGCGAGAGGATGGGGGATTCTAAAAACGTCTAACTAGAGACAGCTGCTTTATTTTAAATGACTTTTACAGCAAGGAACATTCTTAATTAGCTATATTAGAAAACATGCAAACTGGATTTTTAAAAAACTTTTATTTTTGAAGACCCTTTTAAGAACAACTGCACAGGTGCATGTGACTCTGTGGGCATGCGTATGTGTGCTGATATATAGAGGTACATTTTTAAAAGTTAGGAAGGATATGAAGTGTATGTGAGGGTTGGAGGGATTAGGGTAGGAGGCAATCACTTTTTCCTTTATATACTTCCATACTGTTTGTGAACAAATTACTTCTTTTGTAACTGTTTAGGTCAACAAAAATCTTTGAATCAGCTTGTATATTACAATTAAATAAAGATATTTTAAAATTCTTTATTGTGAGTTTCTTTACACATATGTGTGAGATTCTCAGATGGATATATATAAATTTTTTTCTTTAAAAAAATTTTATACGGGAACATAGTTGATTATAAATGCTGTTAGTTTCAGGTAGACAGCAAAGTGACTCGGCTCCATGTATACACACAGCTATTCTTTCTCAGATTCCTTTCCCGTTTAAGCCGTTAAACTGAGCAGTGTATGCCACACAGTAGGTCCTTGTTGCTTATCCCTTTTTAGACACAGCAGTGTGTACCTGTCCATCCCAAACTCACTGTTCCTCCCCCCACTGCCCCGTAACCATTAAGTTCATTCTTTAAGTCAGTCTGGGAGTCTGAGATCGTATTATCATGAGCTTTAATTACATAGTATACCACATGTCTAATTACAAAGCATACCACATACCATTTGTCTAAAAATTTTTTTATCATTTGTATAGTTTCAAAATTCAAGTGTAGACACAGAAGAAAAACATGGACCCACAAGTTAAATTCAGCATACCTGGAAGTCGACAGCTCTTTTATTTGCCAGGTCGGCCTTGTTTCCTGATAAAGCTATCACAATGTTAGGGCTGGCTTGCCTCTGAAGCTCTTTAACCCAGGTTTTGGCTCTGGCAAAGGACTCCTGGGAACAAAGAAACAGCTATTTGGCACAGGCTCAGAATAAGGAGAGTCTTTGTGGGATGAGGCTTTAAAGACTGTCCAATGTGACTCTTGCAAAGACATTCTTAGGACTAATTGTATTATTTGAGACACTTTCATGTTTTTAAAAATCAGCTTTTCTATTTCATAAAAGCTATTTCTATTTCTGCTTTGGCAGAAATGTCATACTTGGCTAACAAAGATTTTTAAAAATCTCTTCTGTAACTGAAATTCTGAATACTAGAAATGGATATTCAAACAAGTTTCAGTGTAGAATGCATCTCCACTTACCTCGTTCGTGATATCATACACGACTATGGCGGCCTGGGCTCCTCTGTAGTACATGGGCGCCAGGCTGTGGTACCGTTCTTGGCCAGCCGTGTCCCAGATTTCAAACTTTACCGTCGTGTCATCAAGACACACTGTTTGAGTTAGAAAAGCAGCTGAAAGAAGAAAATGTCTGCAGTAAGTTTATCATTTTTCTCCTAATATTTTAAACGTATAGAAAACACCTGGAAACCTTATTTACTGCATACTCACAGTTAATAGTGGCTTTAAATACCTGCAAGATCTATGCTTCAAAGCTAGATTCATAAATGCTTGCATATAAAACCTTTGTAATAAAATCACAGATTGAAAGTGCCTCTTACGTTCTTAAAAAGTATAATATCAAATAACTTTAATACAGCTCGTAAGCTGTTTTTACAAACTGTGAATTAAAATGCTTTAAGAAACACATATGTTGATACTGTTGAACAGTGGGGGTGGTGGATGAGTAGGCCCGTGACTCCCGTCTACACTGACAGCAGCACCCAGCCTCCTCCGCTCCCCTGGGGCTACTGGCACGCCCTGGGAGTTCAGTGCCAGCTCATCATCACTAAACCAGTATATTTCTTGTATTATTCCATCAAAGCATTATGAGACTTTAATTTCTGTAACCATTAGTACCTCAACCTAGACTTAATTTATTAACAGAGATTCAGTATCAGCTCCTAGAGCTTTCATCCTTTGCTTTATGGATTTTTTGATTTGTACTTTTTCATCTGTTCTTTTCTCAGATTTTAATAAGAAAGTAACATTTTACAATGATATTTCTGCTCTTAAAAAGATGGCTGACATACCTCACAAATAATTACTGTATCACTTATTTTCTCACTTGTTTTCTGAGAATAATATGAAGTAAAATGTCTTTTATAAACAAGATTCTCCTGGCTCTAGAAATAAGCATCAGGAAAGACCACGTGTATATTTATGAAAAATAAGAAACTGATTTGTAAGAGGTAAGTTATAAACAACTGAACGGTACTTTAAGGTACGGCTAACGCTAACCTTTCAGGAGCAGCTAGCTGCACTAGCGGTCAACAAGGCCGACAGCCAGCTGCCCCCAGCATGGGGGCCACACAGCAGCACCCCAGGCCCCCCCTTCACAGCCTCGGTAACCGCGCCCTGCTGCTCCGCCATCCGCACTGGTCCATGTGCTGCTTCCTTCTTCCTTTAGCTCAAGGCGTGTTCCAGCCCTTCTCTCAAACTGGCACAGATTTAAGGCATAAAGTTTTCAAATACTCTTGTCCTCCCATGTAAGAGAACTGTTATTCATTCCTGTAAATTGCAGCAGTTTATCTAATGATGTCAATCTTAAGAGATTTACTAGCTAATATCACTATGCTGGATAAGTTAAGTTTAAGTTGATTTACATCACTTATATGAAACGTAACATACATTTTTCATGCTATTTTTATTAGGTCAACTGACTGCTGTGATGGCTTTAGTATCAACAACTATAATCTTCTCAATGTTGCAACCATCGTAACAGAAATGTCTATTTTCAGCTAAATTCTACTAATAGTTCTGTGTTCTCACAAGTGGCTAGTCATATTTAAAATATACACCAATGAAAACTTCTTTTACCATACAAAATCAGCAATATTAAAAAAAATTCCGTATCTGGTACGTACAATAAAGGATACCAAAAAAACTACGATGTCACTTTTTCAAAGAGATGAAAAGTGCTCATGCAGAATCAGTATTTTTAAACACTTAAAAAAATTAAGTACTCCTTTTTAAATGAGAGGGAAAAAAGGTAAGGAATGGATCACAAAATACAATCCCTTTCTCAAGTATAGTTTGATGCAACTTGAAAAAACTGGGTTATAATTTGCATTCAGACTTTTGTTTTCTCTGTTCCATAACCACAAAGTACAGTGATAACAAACAGATTCATTTACACTTTCATATATCAACCCTAGGCTCAGGTAAAGAATTATTAATTATGCTGCCTTAAAGGAAATATAATCTGATTCTCCAACCAGTTAAAGATACCACAGAGGCTACCAATCTTTTTTTTATAAATGCATGCACAAAATGACAAAACACAGGGAAAAGAAATTTCAGCCAATAAATTAAAAGTAACAACCCCATGACCAAGTAGGTTCTTTCAGAAATACAAAGCTATTACACCAGCAGGCTAAAAAAGAAAAATCATATATTATTTAAATAAACTATAAAAGGGCATGAGTCAATATTCCTAATATACACACAGAATTCTTCCGTAAAACAGATCTAGTGTCAATTTCACCCTTAAGCCAGAAACCAGCAGTTTACACAAAGCTCTTAGGCAATCTCTCTGTATCTAGAAGCGAGATATGAAAGTCAAGATCACAATTACATAATATCACTTCAGATATTCTTAAATACTGTAATATTTACTAATATTAATTAGCAACAAATTATTAGAAAGAGACATTATCTGGAAGAAGAAAGAAGACTGAAATGAAAATCCAAAGACACCGCGACAGTAAGTTCTTCCAATTGGCTGGAAAAGATCCAGGTAACTGCCTTACAACACACAACAACGACCAGGTTTTCAGTGGAATGCTGGGAGAAGACTTGGTCCCTATCAAATTAGCAAATAAAAAGGACAATCAGCTCGCTCCTCGACTCTCTGGGAAGCCTTCCTCATCACACCCTTCCAGCAGGTCCCCTCTTTGCGCTCGCAGAGCTCCCTGTGTGAGGAAATGTTTCACACTTTCTATAATTACTGGTACGCAGATCTTTTTTTCTCCTAGACTGAGAGTTCCTTAAGAAACAATCTACTGCTACTCCTGCTAAGTCGCTTCGGTCATGTCCGACTCCGTGCAACCCCATGGACTGCAGCCCGCCAGGCTCCTCCGCCCATGGGATTCTCCACGCAAGAGCACTGGAGTGGGGTGCCATTTCCCTCTCCAATGCATGAAAGTGGTAGTGAAGTCGCTTCAGTCGTGTCCGACTCCGTGCGACCCCAGAGACGGCAGCCCACTGGGCTCCCCCGTCCCCAGGACTCTGCAGGCAAGAACACTGGAGTGGGGTGCCATTTCCTTCTCCAGAAACTATCTATTCTTGTCCGTATCCAGTATCTAATATAAATCTCAGCTCATATAAATACTCAAAAAGCTTGAAGTTCATAACAGATATGTACAATTATTCTGGACTATTCTGATTAATTACAGTTCCCAAATAGGAAAAAACAGGTATTTCAAAAGGCCTCTGTCAAGTTATTATGTAACTAACACAACCTCAAACTACCAACAAGCCCTTTCTAGCTTAGTAACACCACATTGTTAACACCGTATGTTAGAAGGAGGGTGATTTGAGGGGAGGAGAGAAAGGCCAATATCAGAGGCCAGTGGACCGATGTGAGTACAGTCACAAGTGAGAACCAATTTGAACTGAACTGAACTGTAGTGCCATGAGAGCAGAGACGCAGGACTAAAACAGCCCAGGGTTAAAAACATTATACACTGCACAGCCATCAAGATGTCCCCAAATCCTCAAGTTTTCAAGGACTAATGAAGGATTTAACTTCTCCCATGAGTCAGTCAAGTCAGTCAAGTATAGATGATACCTTCAAATCCTCAGTGCTTCAAAAAGGACATTACTAGTCATTTATAAAGTTGTAAAAATAAATTCTAGCACCCAAAACATAAACTACTACATCAGCACTGTAGCAACATTAACCAACCACCAACTTACCTGAATCGGCACAATCACTTTAATTTATCCAAAACGTCTATTTTCTCGCTAAGAACCATCCCTTTCTTAGATCCCTTCAATTTTCTCTTCACTTCCATCACCAGCAATAGCCGTTGGCTTTCTTTTCAGGCCCATATGTCACAAAGAAACAGCTTTTATCGAGAGTTACTGTGTTTGCGACGACAGGTAGAGAAAAACAAAGCTGCGTTGAGATACGGGTGCCGGCCTGTCTAACAGGCACCCCCGGAGCTGACACGATCAGCTCCTATGGCAAGCCTGGCGCCAGCTAACGCTGCAGTCTCCGTCACACTCCAGATTACTGAGTGACAGCCTGGGGCCAGCTGAGAGCAGCTGAAACTGTGAATGTGAAATCTGCAAAACCCCAAAGCGTATAATATGTAAGACCCCAATAAATACTAAGGAGGGGATACTGCGATACACTGGGTGAGGGAAGACCGTTCCGTCAGCAACGTTAACCAAAGGTTAACAACGAATAAGAAAGAATTCAAACAAGTAAAATGAGTCCATACGAACTAAACAGACGGCAAAAGAGAAAAAGCACAGAACCAGTTATCACCCCAATCCTCAACTTACTATTTTACCAAATTGATAGGAAAGAATTACTTTATTAGAACTGACCCCAAATCCTTAGATCAGTTTTGATTATACAAAAATTAAGGTCTTTAGGTTTGTAATTAAAACATGTGTCACACATTCAAAACACAGGGGCAAACACATCTAGAAAAATTTCTACAGTGGATGCTATGAGCTTGATTTTTAATATATAGAAAACTCGTAAATCTTAAGAAAACATACATCAAAAATAAATGTGTATCAAAAATGACAAAAGCCATATAACCTAGAAAAAAATCAAGACCATTAGAAATCAACAAAATCATTCTCAGAGCAAAAACAGTTAAATTTTATCCCTTAACTAAGCAAAATTGAAAAAGGAAACTAAAGCAGAGCACAGCAAAAACTCATGCTCTGGTGGAGACACTGTGTAACTATCCTGGAAATAATTCTGCCAACATGTGGCAGAGCCACAAACACACTCTTATTTGTCACTATCACATCTCATGGACTCTCTAAAGATGGTATGGGAGCAAGGAGGGTAGGGAAACACACCTTTCAAGTCTGAAGTATCTTTGTATTTAACAGTAAGAAATAACCTAATGTAGTATGATGGCTAGCAAACGCGTGAAAAGGCGCTCAGCGTCACTCATCAGAGGAATGCAGAGCAAAGCCACAGTGAGGCGCCATCCCACACCGGTCAGAACGGCTGCGATCCAAAGTCTGCAAGCAATAAATGCTGGGGAGGGTGTGGAGAAAAGGGAACCCTCTTACACTGTTGGGGGGAATGCAAACCGGTACAGCCACTATGGAGAACAGTGTGGAGATTCCTTAAAAAACTGGGAACAGAACTGCCTTATGACCCAGCAATCCCACTGCTGGGCATACACACCGAGGAAACCAGAACTGAAAGAGACACGTGTACCCCAATGTTCATCGCAGCACTGTTTACAATAGCTAGGATATGGAAACGACCTAGATGTCCATCAGCAGACGAATGGATGAGAAAGCTGTAGTACATATACACAATGGAGTATTACTCAGCCATTAAAAAGAATACATTTGAGTCAGTTCTAATGAGGTGGATGAAACTGGGGCCCATTATACAGAGTGAAGTAAGCCAGAAAGAGAAACACCAATACAGCATACTAACGCATATATATGGAATTTAGAAAGATGTTAACAATGACCCTGTATGCGAGACAGCAAATGAGACACAGATGTGAAGCACAGGCTTTAGGGCTCTGGGCGAGGGCAAGGGCGGGGTGAGGGCACAGCACTGACACGTGCACCTCACCGTGTGAAAAGAGGCGACAAGGCCAGGTGC
>SJYX01019120.1:420665-442017 GCA_006410675.1 Oreotragus oreotragus | reverse complement strand
GGGGTGGGGCTCAGGATGGGGGACAGGTGCACCCGGGCGGATTCCTATCAATGTATGGCCAAACCCACAATGCTGTAAAGTGATTCTTCCAATTAAAATAAGTAAATTAATTAAAAACAATAATGTATAAATGAGAGGCACTGATGGCTCGGTAAGTACTAAAAGGAACTAAATTTAAAATTTACAAAATGACCTCTTGTCAAAAAGCAAAATTATATATTTTAAATATAAATATAAATACATACATATGTAAACGTCCTCCCTTAAATAAAACTTTCACAAAAGTGGTGGATTTGATGCCCTATTAAAACTAAAAGGCTATAGTAGTTAGAGATGGGAAGAGCTTTGCTCAGGATCTCAGATGTAGGTCAGGGACTTGGGATCATAAAATCCTAGTTTAAGGTTGTTTGGAAGTGATGTGCAGGGGAAGCCCTAAAGGTTTCAGAGCCAAGTCAGTCAATGGTTGAGTCTGATGGATCTGGATCAAACTTCAGGAAGAAAGATGGCGAAAACTGACCAAGAACGAGGTAGCAAAGTTATCTGTGAAGGCAAACACTGGTTTGCTGAGAAAAAGGGAACCAATGGCCATTAGTATCATAATATTAATAGAATGAATTTTATCAGACAGATTAGCACTGACTTCAGATGATAAAATTGCACACAGACAGGAATGTATGGATGGTTTAAAGCCAACAACAGAAAAAATAAAAGCTGAGGCCATTTTTATTTTCCATTAAAACTGCATGTGTATATAGGAGATTAGACTGGAGACAAAACATTCACAGAAGAGTTACAGTTCAACTCAAGCAAGGAAGAACTTAAGAAGGGATAAAAAGAGACTGGGACAGAGAAAAGCACACACAGCAATTAAACTCAGACAGCAAACACTCCAGAAGAAGGCAAGGTAAAAATCTTACTATATAGACCGCGTATTAAAAACATGGCAGGGGCTTCCCTGGCGGGCCAGTGGTTAAGACTCCACCTCCCAGTGCAGGGGACACGAGCTGGACCCCTGTTCAGGGAAGTGGGACTCCATACACTATGGGGCAACTAAGCCCACAAGGCACAGCACAGACCCAGTGCAGCCAGAAGATGGCAACGTTCCCCAAGGTAAATCCCCTCTATGAGATGATCTGTCTAACACTCATCACATCGAGCTCGTCCTGAAACATCTTGTAAGAGCCTGATTAGAGGCTGGGGCTTCCCTGGGGGCTCGGATGTCAAGAACCTGCCTGTAATGCAGGAGACCTGGGCTTCATCCCTGGGTCGCGAAGATCCCCTGGAGGAGGGCATGGCAACCACTCCAGTATTCCTGCCTGGAGAGCCCCGTGGACAGGGGAGCCTGGCGGGGACAGTCCACGGTCACCAAGCGTTGGACACGACTGAGTGACCTGGCATCCAGGATACAACTTAGCAACACACACACAAATCCAGACTACCTAGTGAAAAAAAGCGGACAAACAACGTTAATAAACATTTCTCCAGAGACAGACAAATGGCCAGGAATTTCCTGGCAGTCCAGTGGTTAGAGCTGTTGGGGCCCAGGCTGGATCCCAGGTCAGGGAACTAAGGCGGGGAAGTGCACACACAAATGGCCAGGAAGCACCCGAAAAGATGCTCAACATCACTACTAGAAAATGATACCACCTCACGCCATAGAAGAGCTACTACCAAAACAGCAAAAAACAAGAGGTCACAAAGATGTAGAGAAATCGAAACCTTATGCACTCGAAGCGCGAATGTAAAATAGAGCAGCCACTGTGGAAAATGGTCTAGAAATTCTTCAAAAATATTAAACACAGAGTTACCATGTGATCCAGCAATTCCACTGCCAGGCATATGCTCACAAGATATGAAAGGCATTTGTACACCAATATTCATGGCAGTGTAATTCACAATAGGCAAAACGTGGAAGAGACCAAAGAGTCCATCAAAGGTGGATGAGAAAGCAAAATGTGGCAGATGGAATATTAGTTTCCCTTTAAAAATAAGGAAAAATTGACACCTTCACAAGATGGATGAACCTTGATCACATACTAAGTGAACTAAGCCAGTCGTAACAGGACACCATCATATAATTTCTCACATATGAGTGAGGTTCCCAGAGCAGTCAAATTCACAAACAGGATGGTATTTGGCAGGGATGGAGGTGGGAAACAGGGCGTCATTGTTTAATGAGCAGGGCTGGACATGATGCCTGCCTGCACAGCAATGTGAATGGGCCTAATGCCAAATGTACCTTTACAATGGTTAAAACTATAAAAAACTTATTATGCATATCTTAACACAACAAAAATCATTCAAGCAACATCTGAAAATAACTGTTGCCAAATGAATATCGCCTTGGAGCACATGACGACACACAGGGAAGAGCCCGCAGAACGAGGTGAAAACAACGAGCATCACTTCCTCTCTAACACTGTCTAGGAGGAAGATTCACTTTTTAAAAGACTAATTCATGTCATTTTTTTCAGGAATACAAAAGAGTAAAAAGAGCCAGTGTGTTTTTTTATTGCACAACCAATCACAGCTTGATGGTTATTCTTGAAGGACACTACCCTTCTAAGGGAATCTACTAGCCAGGACTAAGCTAGTCGCACGTCCAGCTGAACAGGATCCTATTAGTACACCTAATAGAATACTAATGCATATTGTTTTAAAGTTCGTCGCAGGAGTTTGAACTTGGTTAGTATTAAGCTAGTGCACCAAACCTGGTCACGCGAGATAAAACCAGTGTCTGACCCCTCAAGGCTGACAGACTGTGGTCACCACGCCAAGGGGACTCACCAGCCTGGGTGGATGTAACAGTGATGTAGCAAACACTAACCGGGGGAGCAGAATGGAGGCACAGGACACAAAGAGGAGCGGGGAAGAGATGGAAGAGACGTGAGAGAAGGGAGCAAAGGGGAGAGGCTGCTACACGCTGGCAACCAGGGTCAGACGAACGCCCCCCAGCAAACAGCACAAGAAAAGGTGATAAAGCTAACCTAGCTGGAAGGGACGTACGTCTATGAAAGACTTGATTTTTTTTTAATTTTGGCCGCATCGCACGGCTGCAGGGTCTCAGTTCCCCAACCAGGGATGGAACCCACACTTCCTGCAGCGGGAGTCTGGAGTCTCACCTGTTGGACAGGCAGGCAAGTCCCTCTGAAGGACAGTTTATTTATGGACAACAGATACGCTGCTGAATAGTTTACACAGCACTTAGGAAAAATCCCTGCAGGGACTTCCGTGGCAATCCACTGGTGAAGACTACACGTCCCCAATGCAGGGGGCACAGGTTCAATCCCCGCTCAGGGAACTGAGATCCCGCACGCTGCATAAAGCGGCCTGGTTCTGCCTCTCAGGAACTCAGAGTTCAAAGGAGAAACTACAAAAGCTGAAAAATCAGTAATTGTTCTCTGATCTGAAAAAGTGAGGTTACAAGGCAATCTACCAACCTCCAAACTGGAGAAACAAGACAAGTTGGTACAGTAAAGCACGGCGTCTGAGCAAAGTCAACCGAGGAGACCCGCGCTGCTGCACGCCTACCTGGCGAAACTGCTGGAGGCCAGCTACGGACCAGCCCGAGTCACAGCTCCAGCAGGACATCCCCCAGCGGCCCAGCGGCTGGAAGCACGCTGCTGAGGCTCGGCACACGGGTGCGGTCCGTGGTCTGGGAAGATCCTGGGTCTGCGGAGCAAATAAGCCTGTGTGTCTGGGGCCCATGCTCGGCAACAAGAGGTGCCAGCGCAGCGAGGAGCCCAGTGCCGCAGCGAGGGGCAGCCCCCAGTCACTGAACCTGGAAAAAGCCCGCAAGAAGCAAGAGACCCAGAGCAACCATCAACAGACAAACTCCAGGAGAAGCCGGCAGGAAGGGAGGCGCCACACGCCTGTGGGTTTGACAACCAGGAACTAGATTAGGCTCTCACAGCAAACATCACAAAGAAATCCTCTCCTGCTTCTGGCAAGGTGAGGGCAAAGGAGCCATTCTGAAATAAACGAGATCACCATTGTTCTGAACAAAGCCACACGAGAAACTAACTGATCTGAGCATAACCTGTTGGGAGTATCATCACACTCTTAACGGACCCAGAGAAGGAAATGGCAACCCACTGCAGTATCCTTGCCTGGAAAATTCCATGGACGAATGAGCCTGGCAAGCTACAGTCCATGGGGTCACAAAGAGTCGGACACAACTGAGCAACTTCACTTTAATGGACCTGGAGAAAGAAATATCCAACTTAAGCCAGTTCTATCCTTCCACGTGGGAGAAAGGAAATTTCTAATTCCAGACCATTCTAGCCATCCTGTCTTGTCTAAGGCAGGGGAGAAAAAAAATGATGACCATTTGCTTAACAACTCCACCAGGCTACTTTAAGTGTACTTACAGCCGTTGCTTTTACTTACTGTATCATCTCCAGATAGCAAGAAAAATTACAAGGTATACTAAAAGGCAAAAAACAGTTTGAGGAGACAGGAAAAGTATCAGCAGCAGAAATGTTGGAATCAAAAGACTGGGAATTGCAAACGACTAGGATTAATGAGCTAAGAACCCTAATGTGAAGACAGAACGCTGAGAACAGACGGGCAACGTTAGCAGAGAGATGGGAGATATGAAGGACCCCCAGAAGTGCCGAGATCAAAAATACTGTAACAGAAATAAAGAATGCCTCCGATGGACTTCTCGGATGACTGGACACAGCTGAGCCAAGAACCTCAGATCTTGAGGTCTATCAACAGAACCCTCTGAAGCTGAAATATAAAGAGAATCAAGACTGGAAAACATAGGACAAAATATCCAAGAACTCTGGGACAACTACAAAAGGTGTAGTATATTCATAGAGGGAATAGCGCAAGAATAAAGGAACAGAATATGGGAGGCAGAAAAGACAGAACTTCCCTCCAGTAATGTCAAACACCAAGCTATGTATCCAGGGAGCTCAGAGAGCACTGAGAAAGGTAAACGCTGAGGATTCCACACCCAGACATAGCGTCTTCAAATGACAGAAAATCAAGCGTGACGTGCAGGGCACAAAGGAGGGTTCTTCCCCCTTCTCTTTAGTGGCGTTCCTACTCCACTTGGTGCAAGATTCTAGCGCTTAATAGTTCCCAGGCCTGAAAGAAATCTTCCAGACTTTTAAAACATTACTGGCCTTGAAAGTGACCTTTAATGCTTGGCAATAACCCTACCTAAGTGAGTTTAAAATAAAAGTGCTAGTATCTGAGAATTCTCTAACAGAAGACTGGAAAAGCGCAAGCTGAAGCAAGCAAGAAGAGACGGGCAAGACCTAGCCCCAGAGCAAGAGCTCAGGGCCCATCAGCTCAGCTCAGCTCAGCCGCTCAGTCGTGTCCGACCCTTTGCGACCCCAAGAATCGCAGCACACCAGGCCTCGCTGTCCATCACCAACTAGAGACCCAGATATAATCATCTACGCTAAGGCCCACGGAAGTTGGGAATATCTGTCTCTAAGGGAAGAAAAAAGTCATGAAGACTGAAATTCCTTTGATACCATAATCATTAAATAAAATTACTTTGATTCAGTAACCACATCTAGATATTGATCTTACAGAAGTAAGTCCAGAGGGGAAAAATTTCCAAGAATATATTCAATATTAGATGATTACCCAAAACAGCAAACAAAATGTGAACACTAAATGTCTAACAATAATGGTATGGTTAAAAAATAGACTACCAGTTACTAAAATAAATATGAATACAGAAAGAGTATTATTATTAATAAAGGGAACAGAATACAACAGTATGATTACTACAAGTGATTCTATATAAAAACACCATGAAGTCACAGTTTACAGAAAATGGACACATGATGGACTCTCAATATGAAAGGATGCTTGACCTCAGCCCTATTATGGGAAATGTACACTAAAAAATGCAGAGACCAATGTATGTGAGAATGGCAAAGATCTACAAGCATGACACTACCTCGAGTTGGTGAAACAGGGTAACAGGCATTCTGTGCACTGCTGGGGAGGGCAGTGGGGAAAAAAATGTATCAGAATTACAAAAGTATCTAACTTTTGACAGAGCAATCAACTTCACGAAATCTGTTACGAAAAGACTTGGAATACATAAGAAATGACTATGATACTATTCACTGCAGCACTGTTAATACTCTAAAGTATAAAACTACNGGAGGGCAGTGGGGAAAAAATGTATCAGAATTACAAAAGTATCTAACTTTTGACAGAGCAATCAACTTCACGAAATCTGTTACGAAAAGACTTGGAATACATAAGAAATGACTATGATACTATTCACTGCAGCACTGTTAATACTCTAAAGTATAAAACTACTGTGCAAATCTGAAACTAGAACTGATAAAAACATATTGACAGGATCCATTCCATGGAATGTTGATATAGCCAAGAAAAATGAGGACACTCTTCATAAAATGATACAAACAATCAGCATATCTTCCAGGATGGCCACAAGATTTCACGCATATTCCTGTTAAAACATGACACTGGCTTTCTTTCCTCAGATCTGTACAAGCCTGTGATCTGAGCATCACTGATGCGGTCTCTGAACTGCTGGGGCCACCCGGCCTCTGCCTGGTATCTTGGGGACATTCATGCAACCCAGTGACATGCTGTTGAGGAACCCAAACCAGGAGGCAGGTCATAGGCAGGTATTCTGGCCGACAGCCCCAGCTGAGCTCCCAGACATGCTGAGGTGACGCGAGCCCCAGGACTGACCCCTCCACGCCATGACATCAGAAAACCACCTAAGCCCACTCAACCCCCAGAACCAAGAGACAATAATTGTTTTAAATGACTAGGCTTTGGAGTCATTTGTTTCTGAACAATAGATAACTGGGACAGTAATAAAGAGAAAAACAAAAAGCATCTTGCAGAGAGTCATATGTTTTAGATTGCATAAAGGGGAGAAAACATATAGATGTTAACGTAACAGTAACTTTTCAAGGACAGAGTAACACGGGGCTGCCCTGCGTGTGGCCGCCCAGGCTGTCTGACTCTCTGACCCTCTGGACTGTGCTCCACCAGGCTCCCTTGTCCATGGATGCTCCAGGCAAGGATACTGGAGCAGTTTGCCGTTTTACTCCTCAAGGGGGTCTTCCCAAACCAAGGATCAAACCCACTTCTGCATCTCCTGCACTGCAGGCGGGTTCTTCACCCGCTGAGCAAACAGGGAATCTCTGGAAAAAAAGAACTGTGTAGGCAGAAGATAGGAAGGAAACCTTTGAATTCTGACTCACAAGAGCAAATCAATAAAGACAATGTGGCACATGTGGATGGCATCGAGACGAACCCCGCAGCACTAACTCTGGAACATGAGTGACCCAAACTTTTATTTAAGACACTTTCACATCATTTTCCTTATAAATCGAAACATAAGGGCGGTCTGTATCTGTCAAGTACCACACATTTAATTATAACAGTGCTTACATCATGTATATCCTGACCCTAAACTTCATTAATTCCAGAATACAGACTGCACGGAAGAAAAAGAAAGATCTGTCTTTGCAAATCCCAACTGTCACTTAGCTGCAAAACCTCCGCCGCATCACTTCTGTTGCCTGTTTCCTCATCTATAAAATTAGCATTTCCTCATAGAGCCACAGTAAGGTCCAGATGACACTGTGGGAATGCCAATCCTCTGAGTGCGTCATGTAACATGCAACCAGCTTTATAATCACCTTACAAGTGATACTAAAATCACCCTGTATCGCACAGAAGTCATCTTTTCCTAAAATTTACAAATTACTTATGAATACAATAGATTAAAAAGTTAGGATTCTCTAGGTTCTAACATATAAGGATAAATAACTTAAAAGTATTTTTTAAACTTTCTTGGCCATACCACATGGGACATGGGATCTCAGTTCCCTGACCAGGGACTGAACCTGTGACCCTACAGTGGAGGCATGAAATCCTAACCACTGAACCGCCAGGAAGTCCCTGAATAGCTATTTTATTTCACTGAGAAATGCTGACGATGTCTGATAATCACAGAGTGACTGAAGTCCCGTATCATCACACAACTCTCTTCTTTTTGAATCCAAAGAGTGCCTGCTAGTAATACCTTCAGCTTTGCAAACAGGATAAAGAACCATGAATGACTGATTCCTCACTCTGTTGTTACCCTTCCTCATCTATATTACCAAAAAAAAAAGTGAACACTTACCTCAAATATTGTTTTGCAACACTTGTAAAACATTAAGGATTATTTCTTAATTTTCAAAATAAAGTATGTGACTTCATTCTCATCCTGAGAGATTTAGTAATTTGGTAGCCAGAGTTCATGTTTAAATCAAAAGAGCCAATGCAAATTCCAAAAGCCCCTGGAATAACTCCTGCTCTTTTCTCACTTTAATACATCCCTATTTGCCACTAAGAGGCCGGTTAACAAAAGGGTCTTGTGATGACTCCAAATGATGCTGTCGTAAGGTGAACTGGCTCAGCATGCATCATAAGGAAGAGTACGTAAAAGGAACATTGGATTACTACAGTGAAAGACCCAAAAGGGGGGAAAGGTTAACTTCGATTTCTAGTATTTAGCACAGTACTAGGAACTTGGTAAGTCTGTTCAATAAATGAATTTTTGAGAAGCTTGACAGTCTTACTTCCCTGTATGTAACAGAATAAAAGCAATAAATTAGTGAATCAGCAGAGGTGGTTCATCATCAGTTCAGTTCAGCTCAGTCGCTCAGTCGTGTCCGACTCTTTGCGACCCCATGAATCGCAGCACACCAGGCCTCCCTGTCCATCAACCAACTCCCGGAGTTCACTCAGATTCACGTCCATTGAGTCCCTGATGCCATCCAGCCATCTCATCCTTGGTCGTCCCCTTCTCCTCCTGCCCCCAGTCCCTCCCAGCATCAGAGTCTTTTCCAATGAGTCAACTCTTCGCATGAGGTGGCCAAAGTACTGGAGTTTCAGCTTTAGCATCATTCCTTCCAAAGAAATCCCAGGGCTGATCTCCTTCAGAATGGACTGGTTGGATCTCCTTGTAGTCCAAGCGACTCTCAAGAGTCTTCTCCAACACCACAGTTCAAAAGCATCAATTCTTTGGCGCTCAGCCTTCTTCACAGTCCAACTCTCACATCCATACATGACCACAGGAAAAACCATAGCCTTGACTAGTTAGAGCTAATTGGCAAAATCATTTTGCCAAACAGCTCTGAACATTTCAGCACCAAAGGGAATTAATGAATGAAGTGAGACAGGGCAAAAACAGATATTCATGATCGCAAAACGTGAAACAAACTTTAGGAGGAAGAAAAAGTTTACTTGTATTGCTTGCTTTGTTTTATGTGGAGAAAGCACTCTTTTAAAAAAAGTCTCCTCATCTAGCTCAGTTCTCTCTCATTTTATAGTGTGTAAACAGCACTGTTCTGAAACAATGCCAGGACTGAAGCTAAGCCTCTTGGTTCCTAATTCACAGCAATGTTTAAGTAGCCACATATGATAACATCTAAAACCAGGACACTGGAGAATAACTGAAGTTAAGACTATTAAAATATTTTTGGTCAGAACTGGTACAAACATATAAAATATAAAATCTTTACTAACTTCTTCAAGTAATACAACCTATCTCAAATGCTGAATATGTACTTTTTATAAGGAAACATTATTACACATAAAGACAATATTCTTCCACTTGAAGCCTAAAGATTAACTTTAAAAAATTTCAACTCTAACAGAAAGAATAATGTTTATTTCAAAAATAATTTTTTCTCATAAATTGAAAACCATACACTGGTGGTTTGTTCCCAGGGATTCTATCCTTTCTCAAAAGTAGTTTTAATTGAAAACAATATGCAGGTGGCTTTGCTTGGATACCATGAATGATGTGGTCACTCAAAAAGAGCCACATCCTGAAGCGGGGAGTCAAGTGGGTCTTAAGGAGCTTTACTGTGAACGGAGCTGGTGGGGCTGACGGGATTTTAGTAGAGCAGTTTTAAGTCCTAAAAGATGATGCTGGTAAAGTGCTGCACTCAACATGTCAGCAAATTGGAAAGCTCAGCCAGGGCCACAGGACTGGAAAAGGTCAGTTTTCATTACAATTCCAAAGAAAGGCAATGCAAAGAATGTTCAAACTACTGCACAACTGCACTCATCTCACACACTAGCAAAGTAATGCTCAAAATTCTCCAAGCTAGGCTTCAACAGTACATGAATTGAGAACTTCCAGATGTGAAAGCTGGAGTTAGAAAAGGCAGAGGAACCAGAGATCAAATTGCCAACATCCACTGGATCAGAGAAAAAGCAAGAGAATTCCAGAAAAACATCTGCTTCAATGACCTCGCTAAATTTAGCCTCTGAATGTGTGGATCACAACAAACTGGAACATTCTTAAAGAGATGAAAATACCAGACCACCTTACCTGCCTCCTGAGAAACCTGTATGCAGGTCAAGAAGCAACAGTTAGAACTGGACATGGAACAGCAGACTGGTTTCAAATCGGGCAAGGAGTCCGTCAAGGCTGTGTACTGTCACCCTGCTTATTTAGCTTCTATGCAGAGTCCATCACGAGAAACGCTGGGCTGGAGGAAGCACAAGCTGGAATCAAGACTGCTGGGAGAAATATCAGTAACCTCAGATATGCAGATGATACCACCCTTATGGCAGAAAGCGAAGAGGAACTAAAGAGCCTCTTGATGAGGGTGAAAGAGGAGAGTGAAAAGGTTGGTTAAAAACTCAACATTCAAAAAACTAAGATCATGGCATCTTGTCCTGTCACTTCACGGCAAATAAACAGGTAAAAAGTGGAAACTGTGACAGATTTTATTTTCTTGTGGAAAAATCACTGTGGACAGTGATTGCAGCCACAAAATTAAAAGATATTTGCTCCCTGGAAGAAAAGTTGTAACAAACCTTGACAGTGTACTAAAATGCAGACATCATTTTGCTGACAAAGGTCCATCTGGTCAAGGCCACAGTTTTTCCACTCATCACGTATGGACGTGAGAGTTGGACTATAAACAAAGCTGACTGCTGATGAATAGATGCTTTCGAACTGTGGTGCTGGAGAAGACTCTTGAGAGTCCCTTGGACTCCAGGGAGATCAAACCAGTCAATCTTAAAGGAAATAAACCCTGAATATTCATTGGAAGGAATGATGCTGAAGCCCCAATACTCTGGCCACCTGATGTGAAGAGAAAGACCCTGATGCTGGGAAAGACTGAGGGCAGGAGAAGGGGATGACAGAGGATGAGAGGGTTGGATGGCATCACCGCCTCAATGACATTAGTTTAAGCAAACTCTAGGAGACCGTAAAGGACAGGGAAGCCTGGCGTGCTGCAGTCCCTGGAGTCAGACGCGACTTGGCGACTGAATATAATACAGATGTAAAAAGATAAAGAAGGAAACAGATGTACAGATTACAATTACACAAACAAGTCTTTCTGAAGGCTCACAAGTGAAGGGCAACAGTGGAAAGCTTACTAGAGGAAAAACATATGAGTTATTCTGATTCACGTTTTCTAGCTTCCTTTTATTTCTCAGTTTAGGAAGCAATTTTAGTATCTACGTACATGTAGTATTCTATTTAACTACGTAATTTCTCCCTCTAAGAAAATGTCCATAAATAACTTAGTTGACATGGGGAGCAGGCATTTAATGTAAAATACAAGACTGGGGTAGTTAAGCAAGACTTTATTTACCATATCGAATTTAAAGAAACACAGCTGTATTAATAAATGCTATCTACTTGAAGTCCATTTTTAGGAAGGCTCATATTTAGGAAGCAGTTCTCATAAAGGTTTTTTTTTTACATCTTATTTGCTCAAAATCTTTAATAAGAAATTTCCAAGAGAAGAAAATCTGGACATAAAATTCTTTAACACTGTCAAATCCTAAAATGCTACGCACTTGGCAGAACAGTCACAGTTCTAAAATAATGCCATGTCATGACAATGCCAGAAAAATAGCAACAGTAATAAGAATGACTCAGCAAAAAGTAATGGCGGTGACCATAAAGCTAACAGCTGACATTTCAGAAGCATTTTACCCTGGGCTAGGCCTTGTGCCAAGAACTGTATGCGAACTTTCATTTAATTAAAAAAAAGAAAAAACCTGTCAAATTTAGGTACTACTGTTTTCATTCCATAGTAAGAGTAAATAAAGCTGGGTATGACTTGTGTAAGATGATGTAGCTGGTATGTGCTGGAGCTAGAATTTTAAATCAAACAATGTGGATATAGTCTGTCCCCAGGCCACACCCCTTTCTTAACCACAATGCTTCACTCTTAAACTCCTGGCCATAAACTGGTAAGGTAAGGTAAAGCCAGTAGCAGTATCTTTGAAACTAACTTTGTTTTTCTTAATTTTCAGTAGTACCTTTGGCCTCATTAGATGTTTTGAATCTGAAAAGAAAAACAAGTCCTGGTAGCCTGGTAGAGGAAATTGGACACATGTTAAATAAAATACAAATTTTGTCCTTCTAGTAAAAAAAAAAAAAGTCCTGAAATAGTTACATAAACATTCTCCTTAGGGTTAATAGCTGCTTCAAACAGCTTTAAACAGAGGGCACTTGTTTCGTCTGTTTTGTGAATAACCAGTCCTTGTCTACCAACGGCAACGAAGGGGCGCCGCCTCAGCACAGACGGCTGAAGACGCTGGCTATTTACTCCTTTAAGCAAAGACAAGGCAGAGAATCCTTGACAGAACAGAGAAGGACTATGGCTTCTGAAAGAGGCCTAGCAGATTAATGTGACCAGCATACGACACTTGTAATCCTCAAACTGGAGTAGTTGACGAACACCATGTGTTTTTTTAAAAATCCTACAAAAATCTGTTAAAAAAAAAAAAGCGCAATCATTCCATTGACTGACTGTGATATCAAACATTTCTCTCTCAGAGTCGAAAGACTGCATGCTTTCTCATTGTACATTATAAACTTGCTCCGATTTACCCTGAGGATCCACTTGCTTATAGATAGCATGCAAAAGTCTTTTTAAACACAAGTATATCTTTGACACAAGGAATTTCCTAGAAATCTTTGAAGTCTTTAGGTGTTCAAGTTGTTAAGTGGAAGATGGCCAGCCCTATCACCCAAGAAGTATTTACTGAAGAGCCTCTGAGCCTCCAGATGAGATAACAAGAAGGGAGGCAACCACCTGAGCCTGAAGCTCCCCACAAACCTTATGGGCTAGTCTCAGACAAACAGCAGGAACACAAATGTCACGCAGCCTTTAACTCCTGCCATAAGCTAGAACTCCCCAAAGCACTAAACCCAGCACCTAACTGCTGCTGCTGCTGCTAAGTCACTTCAGTCGTGTCCGACTCTGTGTGACCCCATAGATGGCAGCCGACCAGGCTCCCCCGTCCCTGGGATTCTCCAGGCAAGAACACTGGAGTGGGTTGCCATTTTCTTCTCCAATGCCTGAAAGTGGAAAGTGAAAGTGAAGTCACTGAGTTGTGTCTCAGCGACCCCATGTACTGCAACCTACCAGGCTCCTCCGTCCGTGGGATTTTCCAGGCAAGAGTACTGGAGTGGGGTGCCATTGCCTTCTCCTCAGCACCTAACTACCCGTCTCATTATGAGATCTACAGAATCAAGGGGCAGGGGCGGGCGATATAGGGAGACAACATACATTCTTGTTTTCTTAAATCAAGCCATCATGTTTAAGAACCACCACAAAAGCTGCCAACATTTTAATGTTCTTGATCACTCTACGGTTCCAGAATACACAAATTTAAGAGTGCAGTATATCATTTCCACCTCACAATGCAATCAGAGATGGAAAGTTTAAGTGGGCTCCTAAATGTTACTCAACATAAACAGTTAGATCTAAAGTAAAGAGCAGATGAAACATAAAGCATCCAGCCAGCCCCCTCCCACATCAGCCCAACAAGAATGCACGCTCCCTGCAAGTTACAGATCTCAGGCAGCTCAGACTTTGAAGTCCTTAGATGCTTACAATCTACTCTAGTCCAATCCTCTGCTCTAGTCCTTCAGAGTGAAGAGCTGCTTAGCAAAGAGCAGAAAACAGTGCTCACTCTGTGAACAAGTTAATGCATCTTAAGCCTTAAACACACGTGTTAATTATCTTTCAGAAACAAAAAACCAGGACCAATACGCAGTCCACACACTGAAAAGGTCAATGACCATTCAGACAGAAGCCTGGATGTAAATTCCTTCTAAAGGTGGTCAAAAATACCAGACTCAATCTGTACAAGTACAAAGTATTAGAAGTTTTACATGTCAGAATGAAAACTTTTTGACAATTTCATTAATGAAATGTGAACAATCTAATTGGTATTAAATGGAAACAGAGATTATATACATACACACATATCAGAGGATATGTGTATTTATGATGTATTGACGTGGGGTTGAACTTTTCTTTTAAATGTCCTTCTTGAGAGGTCATTAGGAAGAAGTACTCTTAGAAGGTAATCGGGAGTATCCAAAACAAAAGCAAAAATTCCTCTCTTGGGCTACATTTCCCAGGAATTAAGCTCTGCACCACAGTCCTTCACTGCTTTTGCCCTTTTAACATGTACTGTGCAGGCAGGGAAGGCAAGAATATAGCAGGTCCCAAGCTTATTTTGGCCAAGATGTTTAGCCTACAATGCACGTGTATTTTCGGGGAAGGCAATGGCACCCCACCCCAGTACTCTTGCCTGGAAAATCCAATGGACGGAGTAGCCTGGTGGGCTGCAGTCCATGGGGTCGCTAACAGTCGGACAGACTGAGCGACTTCACTTTCACTTTTCTCTTTCATGCATTGGAGAAGGAAATGGCAACCCACTCCAGTATTCTTGCCTGGAGAATCCCAGGGACGGGGGAGCCTGGTGGGCTACCGTCTATGGGGTCACACAGAGTCGGACACGACTGAAGTGACGCAGCAGCAGCAGCAGCACGTGTATTTTGGGAAATGCTGCAAGCAACAATCACTTGCCAAAAAGCAGTTATAATAATTAACCTTTTGCACCAGGTTAAGGTGGGTGGGCACAGTCTCCAAAGTCTCTAAAATTTTTCCTACCACACGGGCTAGATTGGTAGAGACTCTGCCTGCAATTCAGGAGACCATGGGTTCAATGCCCGGGTTGGCAAGACCCCCTGAAGAAAGTAATGGCTACGCACTCTTTATTCTTGCCTGGAGAATTCCACTGATAGGGAGGCTGGTGGGCTACAGTCCATGGGAACGCAAAGAGCCAGACAGGACTGAGTGACTAATGTACTATGTGGACTAGTTACCTTTGGTCCAATTTGTTTTCTGGAGGAGGCTAAAGCTTGAGAGGTTAATATTTCATTACTAAACCACATATACACAGATATATTAACAAGGATACAACAAAGCATGTGTGATATATTGTTCTTCACAATTTTTAAAGATACCAAGATTTCTGCATCAAAATAAAAAACTCATGTAAAGGACTGTATTTCTGATGCTCATTCATTATAAACAAACATAAAGAATTAACAATAAAATGGGGTCGCACTGTAACATGCTACCCAGACACCGGGGGCTGGCTGTCGCTTGTTACACTGCTGGTCTGTTAAATAGGAAATATCCGATATCTACTGTATTTCCTATAGAAAAGTCAGGAGATAGCTGAGTTCTGTAACTTACGTTAAAGGGATAATCTAAGATCATAAATATAATTCTCAGTGTACTTACTTGAGATCATATACTCAATGTACAGCGTAAGTTATGCTTCTGAAAGATGGATTCCAAAGAAGTTGCTATATGCCAAAGAGTATCTACCTTACATATTTCAGAAGTAAAAAAAAGTATTTGACTTTTTAAAACATGAGGTTAAAAATATATTCATGAACACCTGAAAAAATATGGTCCTGCATAATTACACACCTCTTGCAAAGTAGCGTGAATCTTAAAGCTGTGTGGTTCCTCTGACATTACCTAATTCAAAAGCGCATTTGACACATTAAGCAAAACCAAAAAGGGCTTTGCCCCCACTGCCATACACAGCTGCAGATCTAAGTTCAGGGGTCTCGCTTCTCATCTCTTCCCAGTACGGCGCTGCTGGCGGTCTCCTCTTGGCCCCGCATCTCCCTTCCCCCCAGTCTGAGCACCGTCCCCGTGTCCCCGTGTCCCCGTAAGCAGTCTTGACGCTATCTCTTTCCCCTTTTCTTTCGCTTCCCCTCCAGGTCTCATTTCCCTTTCAGGTCCCTCTTCATTAATCACTCGCTTCTTCTCTTCCCTCACCCTAGGAGCATTCTTAAACATGTTTAATAAAATGTAACTAATTTTGCAAATCAGTGTAATTTGTAAATAGTCCAGTTATTTAGAATTTAAATAGCAACGCTTTTACTCTTTACTTTTACTATTTTCGCCATTCATTCTAAAGCCAACACAATTCAGCAGACGTGTGATAATTTGAAAACGTTTTTAAACATTATCAAGAAAGATAGCAATCAAATCTGAGACTTAGCACACTGATTCTACTCATGTTTGCCTCTGTGTTTTATCATCTTGGAGATAACCAGGAAATCAGCTCAGCTCTTTTATTCATTCTGTGACCTATTTAGTTACCCATCATCATACAGTCAGAACCGCAAAATCTTATGTGTCAATGTATGTCAATTAAATGAAGAAAGGTAAAAGAAAATCTCACCCCCGATGGTGCTCTCCTGAAATTCATGAAACTGGCCCTTCACAAACCGAAGCACAAGGCTCGACTTGCCAACGGCAGACTCCCCCAGAAGCACCAGCTTGAACTGGCAGATCTTATTCCCAGTGTTTGGCCCGTTGGGTCTTGCTGCTCCTCGATTAGCCATGTCCAAATTTGAAAGAAGTCCCTAATTTCAGTTTCTTAAATGAAATTCCAGCATGCAAGGTGTCAATACTTTTCTTTCTGGAGGTAAAGAAACCTGTAAAAAAACAAATATGAAGTAATTAAAAATACAAGTCAGCAAAACAAAGCAAACCTCATATTATCACTTTAAAATTGTGCCTGTAACACAGTAATACATGACAATTATAACCTCTATTGGACACTGACTGTCATTTACTTTAATTCACTGCCTTGATTAATAAGTAAAGGTATGAGCTTTGAGCCTAAAATCATACTGTAATTTTTAAGGCTCTGTAAACATTTTAAACCTAACCTTTATTAAAGACTCAATTTTGTGCCAGATGGTTTTAATTACTTAACATAGCCACTCAACAATCCTATAAAGTTGCCTATTCCAATCCTTAAAAAATAAGGAAACAGGCATAGAAAGGTTAGGTGACTTGACTGAGGTCACACAGTTACTGTGACAGAGCTTCAACAGAGCTGATTTTCAACCCATGCAACCTGAAAAGTGACTAGTTCTGGTTCTGGAACTAGATTACTTAGGTTAAAACGGTTTTGAGTAAAATTAAGTCAATTAAGGGAAAAATCTTAGAGCTTAAATCAGTTAAGTTCAAGAAAAGTCAGCCATTATTATTTGAAGGCTCCTTGTAAATGGCACATGCTTTTTATTTAATGGCAACTTTGGAGCAACAAATATTTTCAATAGATCTATGTCTGGTGGCTGAAGGATTTAATACTGTATTCTCATGTTCTCAAATACATCATCCATGGAAGGGTTAACAGCGGTTCTCCGGATGGTGAGAGAGTTAGTATCCTACTTACTTACACTCTTCTGTAGTTTTGGGGCTAACAATTAAACGTGTCATTATCTTCTATTTAACACACTTAGGAAACTAGCCTAAAGTGCAACTTCTACGGCTTCCTTTATCATTTGATAATGAATTTTCTCAAAGATATTAGCAAACTTGAAAAAAATGATTTTCCAAGTTACTCACAAATCATTAGCTCAGTCAGTAAAGAATCTGCCTGCAGTGCAGGAGACCCAGGTTTGATCCTTGGGTTGGGAAGATCCCCTGGAGAAGGAAATGGCAACCCACTCCAGCATCCTTGCCTGGAAAATCTCATGGACAGAGGAGCCTGGTGGGCTGCAGTCCATGGGGTCGCAAAGAGTTGGGCACGACTGAGCGACTAACTCACAAATCAATCCTAACAGCTTTCTTCTACTTTTCATCACAATCCGACCATGTGCTTTACTAACATTAAATATGATGCTTCTCCTTCTCAAGTCACTGTTGGATTTAGGTACCTCATAAGAAATTTGTCTTGTCCATGAAATGAGTTTATACAAGAATCTCTCTTAACAATGAACTCATTAATAAACCTATCTATGAGACCATACATCCAAGACAATAAAATCTCCTCTACTTTATCTAAACGGCAGCACTGAAGACCTCTTATCTTTCAGTAATACATACTGTACCTAAAATATTTACAAATGAAATAATAGAGCTGCACTGCTCCCAAGCAATGGGGGTATAAATAAAACAAGATAACCGAAGCTAGTTGATGGGTTCATTATACTGTTCTTCCTGCTTCTCCATAAAGAATTTTCTGTGATTAAAAAAATGCTCCAATCTCACATCTATCCTCCCATCACTCCCAAACATACATTTGGGGATCTAATTCGATATAACTATACTAATTTCTGTTGGAGCAAGTGCTTTCATTTCAAACTCTCTACTCCAGAATAACCAATTTTCATAACTGCTGTGAGAAATTAAGAGAATATATACATAAAATATTTCTGATACAGTGGTCAACACATAGCAGCAATTGAAAATAGGCAATTAAAGTGCCCCTTTGATGAAATAATGACCAAATATCAACAGAATGTCACGTAAACTGAAAATGTACCAACAAATCTTCATCTATCACACACAACAGCAACTGAAACACTTCCCAGCTATTACCTACAAAACAGCAAACTTAATTACTCATCAAGGACAACATGCTCTGAATTCCTATAGTCCTCCCGAAATTTCAGGGAAAACATCAGACGCTCATTAAAGGAAAAAAAAAACTTTGGTTATAGTTCCCTCCAAGGACCTCAAACAAAAATATTAACTAAATCTAATTACGAATATAGTTAGCATTACATGAAGGTTAAAAGTTATATTTTGTAATATCCATTTGTATTCATTACAAACTTTTGTTTTCCAAAACAAAAGATTTTGCAGAAAATGCATTTTAAATCTTTTGAAAATAACTGCTATTCTGTAAAGTCCTTCTGGGTGCTCTTTGATCTAAATTGAATTCATAACAGCAGCTAACATTTACTAGGCATTTACTTTATGCCAATCACCACCCCACGAATTAGGCTTACAGCAACCCAAAGCAGCTCTTATGATCCCCATTTTAAGTTAAGAGTCAAGTTTCTGAACTGCCCTGAATTATCGCGGTGGTGTCCATGTGTTTTTTTCCCCCTCACTAGTTATGTGAAAGGCAACTGATTGGACAGTTAGGCTCCAACTTCAGCAAAAGACAAAAACCAAGTATGTGAATTATGACGCTCAGAGCTTAAAAAGTCTGAACGTCTTCAGAGAGTAGCCAGTTTGCAGGGAGGCGAACAGCAGAGCACGTTCAAAGGGCTCTGCCGTCTGAGGGCTTCGGCGGCCTAGCTGTGTCGGGTTGCTCTCAGGCCGCGGTTCACCTCCTTCCAGAGCCGAGACAAGAGTCCCTAGACAGCCGGGCTCCCCGGGCCGCCGCCTCCCTCCATTACCCGGCTCGGGGAGCCGGGGTGGGCGGAGCTCCCCGAATCCACACCTGCCGGAGGCCCAGGTTCCTCCTCGGGGAACACCTGAGCCACCGGCAGCAGCTCCGACCGGCCAGCAGGCAGGCCCGCCGGCCCGCGCGCATCCCTCCCGCCTCCTCCCCGAACCCGGCCCGACTCCGGCCGCAGACCCCCTACCCGGCTGCCGCGATGGGGCAGCGGCGCCGCGGCCTCCGGGCCGCTCTCGCGGCGCCATCTTGAGAAGGGAGCAGGGAGACAGGAAAAGGAGTATGTCAAGGCTGTATATTGTCACCCTGCTTATTTAACTTGTATGCAGAGTGCATCATGCAAAATGCTGGATTGGAAGAAACACAAGCTGGAATCAAGATTGCTGGGAGAAATATCAATAACCTCACTCTATGTAGGACCTCTTATTTTTCTCATCCTGTAGCTCAGATGGACTTCCCTGGTGGCTCAGTGGTCAAGAGTCTGCCTGCAATGCTGGAGATGTGGGAGATGCAGGTTCAATCCTTGGGTCTGAAAGATCCTCTGGAGAAGGAAATGGCAACCCACTTTATTATTCATGCTGTGAAAATCCCATGGATGCAGGAGTCTGGTTGGCTATAGTCCATGGGGTCACAGAGTTGGACAGAACTTAGTGGCTAAACAGCAATAGTTCACAGATGACAGGCTTGTGGCTGGTAGCAATGTCTCCTTGAAATCTACACTATTGGCTTTTTGAAGGATTAAATGACAATACTTAAAAATTAGGATGTTCTCTTCGCCTCCTCCCCCTTCTGGATTTCCAGCTTCTTTTGAAAATCATAAAATCTGTCAGCACAGCACTGTCCTGAGTAGTAGCTGCTGTTGTTACCTGAGTTGCTTCGCCTACTTGGGTAAAGCCCTGCTTTGTTGCTGTTGTTTAGTTGCTAAGCCATGTTGGACTCTTTGTAACCCCATGGACTGTAACCTACCAGGCTCTTCTGCCCATGGGATTGTCCAAGCAAGAATACTGGAGTGGGTTGCTCTTTCCTTCTCCAGGGGATCTTGCCAATCCAGATATTGATCCCGTGTCTCCTGCTTGGCAGGCAGACTCTTTACCGCTGAGCAACCTGGGAAGCCTTAACCCATGCTCATCACTTGCTATTGTCCACCCCAGGCCTTGCCAGCCTGCTGGGTATTTGTCATCTCAACCTCTGCTGTAATCAAATGATCTTCAATGTGTAAAGCTTTTAAGTGAAGCATTATTTAGAGAGAATTGTGATGGATGAAGTCGATTATGGAGAACAGTTTTGAATACTTCTCTGAGCCCTGCTCATAGTGTGTTTGTTTCCAAATGTTTAATTTGTGAATGAATGGCCCTATGACTTTCTATCAATAATATGGTGGCAACAATTTCTCACATGAATTTATGGGTTGGCATACTTTAGAATTTCAGTAAAACATTAGTTCAGGCCAACTAAGAGAGATGACAATACTTAGTAGGGAGATTAAAACAAGTATATTTCAAAATAAATGTAGTGGATTCCTTGAGAACATTTAGGTTAACGTCAATCTACTTCTACTTGTGTTTCTAAAGAGAATCATTTTCTAGGAAACTTTAACCAATAGATAAAATTAATTTATAATTGGAAGATATTAAATATACTTTAAAATACATATGATCACTAATCTAGAGCCAGACATCCTGGAATGTGAAGTCAAGTGGGCCTTAGAAAGCATCACTAAGAACAAAGCTAGTGGAGGTGATGAAATTCCAGTTGAGCTGTTTCAAATCCTGGAAGATGATGCTGTGAAAGTGCTGCACTCAATATGCCAGCAAATTTGGAAAACTCAGCAGTGGCC
>SJYX01019120.1:399074-417611 GCA_006410675.1 Oreotragus oreotragus | reverse complement strand
CTTACTCCTTGGAAGAAAAGTTATGACCAACCTAGATAGTATATTCAAAAGTAGAGACATTACTTTGCCGACTAAGGTCCACCTAGTCAAGGCTATGGTTTTTCCTGTGGTCATGTATAGATGTGAAAGTTGGACTGTGAAGAAAGCTGAGCACCGAAGAATCGATGCTTTTGAACTGTGGTGTTGGAGAAGACTCTTGAGAGTCCCTTGGTCTGCAAGGAGATCCAACCAGTCCATTCTGAAGGAGATCAGCCCTGGGATTTCTTTGGAAGGAATGATGCTGAAGCTGAAACTCCAGTACTTTGGCCACCTCATGTGAAGAGTTGACTCATTGGAAAAGACTCTGATGCTGGGAGGGATTAGGAGCGGGAGGAGAAGGGGACGACCGAGGATGAGATGGCTGTATGGCATCATGGACTCGATGGATGTGAGTCTGAGTGAACTCCGGGAGATGGTGATGGACAGGGAGGCCTGGCGTGCTGCGATTCATGGGGTCACAAAGAGTCGGACACGACTGAGCGACTGAACTGAACTGAAAATATATATTCTTTCAATCAACAAAACAGCTAAACCTGAACATATGCATCCTTCTTTGCCTGCTATTTCTTAGATAAGGCAGCAAGTTACAGACCTCCTCAGGTTGAATAATTACACTTTGGATTTGACAGCCTTTAAATGATTGTGCTTTTGCACTGATGTCACGTGAGTTCATTGTGTTTGGTTTTACCAGCCAGACACTCACCTTAAGTCCTTATGCAAAATACAAGATAAAACAAGAAAAAAATATAAAGCTTAGGAAAAGGAATCTTTGCCAAAGATTGATGGCAAAAACTGTTTCCTCAAATTGAAGGCATTGAGAATGGTTGTAATAAGACTGTAGAATGAGTTTTCTAGGCATTTTAAAGAAATAGAATATCCATGTGTTTACATGTTTATTGTTGTTTAATAAATCACCACTATTCTTAAAACAACAACCACTTGTTTGCTCAAGAATCTGTAATCTGAGCAGGGCCAGTGGGGACATGGAGAAGGAAATGCAACCCACTCCATTATTCTTGCCTGGAGAATCCCATGGACAGAGGAGCCTGTGGGGGGCTACGGCCCATGAGGTCACAAAGAGTCGGACGCAACTGAAGCAACTTAGCAGCAGTAGGGACAGGTCATCTCTACTCCATGAAGAACAATTGGAACAGACAGACTCCAGGGCTGGGGCGCCCACTTCTAAGACAGCTGACTCTCTCAGTCGACCAGCTGGTGCTGCATCTTGCCTGGGTTACTTGGTTTTTCTCTGCTCGGGCTTCTCCTGAGCTGCTCTGGCTTCCTTCAAACATGGTGGCTGGGTTTCAAGAGTGAGTTTGTTCTATAAGGACTGGGTTCAAGCTGCAAGGCTTTTGGTCAAGCCTCAGTTTGCTTAAGGTGTCCTCAGAGCAAAATGGACTAAAGCCAGTGGCTGAGGATCATGATGGTAAAGACCACCAGACCCACAACACAGAGGGGGAAACAGATCCTTCTTGTCTGCCCTGCTGCCCTAAGAACCCAGCAGACTTTCTTCTTTCTGGAACACACTTTTTAAGCCATAATTGAGGCTCTCAGTGGAAGCCAATTTCAACTTAGTAACACCTAAATATATCTGAGAAAATAGGTTCTGGATGTTCCTTCCTTCAGAAAGAGCTGTTGGAAAAGGCAGTGGCTGCCCTAATATTTCCTGTTGCTCTTAGGGAAGTGTCAGTGAATTCGAAGCTATTTACAGTCTTGTAGAAGCACTTAGTAAAAAATCTTCTGGATTCTGGCTTTTCTTCTTACTTAGGAGTGGTCATCACCATCTAGCTAAGTCTCTAGCCTCAAACACTAGAGAGAGGTTACAGAACTAAGATAAAGTAGGGACAGAGAGAAGGAATCCCCTGAAGGCATTTCTGCCCTCAGGGTGGGGATGGTTCAGAAGGTGAGTAGGCCAGGGGCCAGTGTTACAGTCATTTTAGGGGCAAAGAGAGTCTTGAGCGGTAATGATCTGAGTCGATGCAGTGATGAAGAATTGGTGGGAATTAGTATGATTCCCCTCATGCGAATAATGAGACTTAAATACTTTTTCTTCATATTATGTTGGGAGGGCCAATAAGGTCATTCGGGTTTGTCAGGAAGATAGCATGGAAAAACCTGAATGAACTTTTTTGACCGACTGAATAGTCAGCTGGAGGAGGCCAGACCTGAGGGTTTTAGTGGACACTTCAAGGATAAGGTAAGGCCTTTTGTTGAGAGAGGAACACATTTTGGAGACTACAGCCTATTCACAAACGACCCATACTCCAGAGCGATTCCCCCTCTCCATCTCTTTCATCCCACTGGACACATGAAATTAATTCACTGAATCATGAGCTGGCCTCCAACCAGCCCCACCTGTCCAGTGATCTTAGAACCATCTGACTTTCTCCCCTTCCCCTCAGTTCTCCCGAGTGGGCTCCTTGCCACTCAGCTTCTCATTTTCCAGGAGTAAAGCTGCCAGTTTTCCTATGCTAATCTGCTCTGGAGCAGGTGAGGTCACCCCACTCCTCCTGTGCCTCAGAGTAGAGGACTGGGCATCCAATGAGAAGCTGGGGACTGCCTGCTTGTTTTCACAAGTAGCTTGCAGACCCGGCTTGGCTCCCTCTTTGAATAAGCTGACAACATTTTTTGGGTTCCTCCTCTTCCTCCTCCTCAGCGCATTCCCCTCAAACATTCTGCCATAGCAGGAGTGAAAACATTTTTTTAAAGCCTCACATGGGAAAACAATTCAAAGTCTGTTTGGCTCCTGTGTGCAGCATGTAACAATAAGCCACGCTTTCTGAAGCGTCTTATAAAAAGGAATGCTTGTGATGTCAAATTTCAAAGAAAGACTTTGGCCCCAAATCAAGCTGTGAGTTCTGACAAGGCCCCACGGAACACCGAAAAGAAGTGGCCTTTCAAACAGAGAGGCATTCCTCCTCTACCAGGAGAAAATGCCACCCACTCCACATAATCTCAGCAGTGTTTACTTTCACTTCCTTTTTTATTTCTTATGAAGCATGGTGAATGCAGTCTGTTGTGATTTTCTGAGGGACTGAAATTTAGCTCAAGAATTTTAGCCTTTGCAACTGTGCTTCCCAAAACGCTTGAGAGAAAACAACTAGTAGGGATGTTTGTATATTAGGAGTTGAAAGCTCTTGGGTCTACAGATCTCCTCTCCTGTATAAAGAAGAAATTCCCTCCTTAACCCATATCTAAACTTTTTAGTAGCCAAGCATTTGAAATGAGCCGAAGCAGAGTCCAAACATGGAAAATACTTCCTGCCAAGGACTTTCAATAAGGACAGCTTCAAAGAGCTTTACAGCAAAATATCGAAATGTTCCAGTCATTCAGATGAAGGGGGAGGGATCGCCTCTTACCTGGGATTCTTTCACCACCCCGTTCTTCCAGCAGTCTCCCCCGTGACAGTCGGAGGCACTCTGATTATGAAGCGTCCCATTGCAAACAGCACCACCTCCAGGATCAGCCATTTGTGGGAAATCGATGGAAGCCACGGACTCCCTTCTAGGGGCCCTGGGAGAGCTTGAGTTTTGAAGTTGGCGAGGGAATAGGATAAAGCACTTCAGACTGAGCGCTTGGAGGAAACCTACCAATCAGGCTTTTCCAGAAGAAGAGCAACAGCCTATCTTTGGGGCAGATCTTTGGAACTAAAAGCAAAGGATTACCTTTACATTCCTCAAATCAGAATGTGGCCTCCATGGCAACAAAACTGCTCCTGAAACTACAAAGGAAATTGCCAGCTCCTAGCCTGGACTGAGGCAACCGGCAGGCTGCAAAACCCAGTGGCAAATGGTGAGGAGGCTGGCCGGCCGGGAGGTGGAGAATCTTTTAAAGACACACACACACAATTTCTTCCTGCGCGAGGAGGCTTTAGCTCTGAGTCTAGCCTGGTGGTCCGGCTTCCTCCGTTGGAATATGACCTCCACAGAGTGGTCTCGCTGCTGTCTAGCACGGTGACTGCAGCCTGGAAGTCCGGTCATGTTTGTGGAATTCATGAATGCGCCCCGCCTGTGTGACTGGTAAAGAATTCGAGGCGCGGAGATTGTGTAACTTGTGCAGAATCACGGCGGAGTAGGTGCTGAAATCGTCTTTAAATTGCAGACTGGCTCACAACCTGAGTTCTTAAGCACAGTTCCATTAAAGAAGCCGACATCCATTAGCTTCCTTGGCAGGAAGTTAGAGAACTAACATGTTTGCCAGGAGGGAAGGGACAGGGACTTTGGAAGGGGCGTGTACACGCTGCCATGTTTTAAACGCGTAAGCAGCAAGCACCTGCTGTGTACTGCAGGGAGCTCTGCCCAGTGTTAGATGGCAGCCCCGCTGGGACGGGAGTTTGGAGGAGAATGCCCGTTCAACATTGCGTCCTGTCGGGCTTTTGGAAACGCCAGGGACTGTAGCCTGCCAAGCTTCTTTGTCCATGGAACGTTCCAGACAAGGAGACTGGAGTAGGTTGCCATTTCCTACTCGAGGGCCTCTATCGGACCCAGGGATCAGATATGAGTTTCTTGCGTCTCCCGCATTGGCAGGTGGATTTTTCACCACCGTGACGCCTGAGAAGCCAGTCTGGGGGGAGTGGATACACATGTATGTGTGGCCGAGTCCCACTTGAAACTGTCACAAGCGTTGTTAATTGGCTGTACTCCAGTATAAAATAAAAAGTTTAAAAAAAAACTTGTTTCACTACAATCTCAGACAACAGGCAGCCTGGGCATCTGAAACCAAACAAAAATCCTTTTGGAATTTGGTAGAGTGTTAAATCGATTTTTCCTCAGGATGAGAGTTTGTTTTTTTCCCCCAATTTGCTGTTTATTATTTATAGCCCTGTTGTGAGGACATCAGTATTGACCGTCTGACAGCTGGGATTAAGGACAAATCTTTCTTCAGTGCCACCTGTATTCTGGAATTGGTAGTTTAGGCTCAGGATATGCATGATGTAAGCATTGTATTATAAAATGTGTTGTACTTGACAGATACAGAACACCCTTATGTATTGATTTATAAGGAAAATAAGATGAAAGTATTTTAAAATAAAAGTTCAAATCACTCATGTTCCAAAGTTTGCACCACTGTCTTCATTGTTATGCCATCCACATGTATCACATTTTAATTTTGTCATTAGTTTGTTCTTGTCAATCAAAATTCAAATGATTTATGTTGAAAAGCCTCACTCCTATCTTCTGACTACTTAGTTCTTTTTCCAGTACTTTTTCCCAGAAGTAGTGTTAACTTTGTTTTTGCAAAGTTACTGTTATATTCAACTCTATATATTTTCTCCATTTTATGCAATCTAAAACAGCAGACTCTGTAATATACTTTTTATTTTTCTCTTTATTACTGTCCCAGTTATCTATTGTTCAGAAACAAATGACTCCAAAGCTTAGTCATTTAAAACAATTACTGTCTCTTGGGGTTGAGTGGGCTTAGGTGGTTTTCTGATGTCATGGAGGGGGGTCAGTTCTGGGGCTTGTGTCATCTCAGCATGTCTGGGGTCTCAGCTGGGGCTGTCGGCCAGAATACCTGCATGTGGCCTGCCTCCTGGTTTTGGTTTCCTCACAGCGTGTCGCTGGGTTCAAGCATGAATGTCCCCAAGATACTAGGCAGGTGCTTGGTGGCTTTTTATGACCTACCCCCAGAATTTCACAGAGATAGTATCAGTGATGCTCAAGTCACAGACTTGTACAGATTTGAGGAAAGAAAGCCAGTGTTGTGTTTTAACAAGAATATGCGTGAAATCTTGTGGCCATCTTGGAAAATACACTGATTTTTTAAATCATTTTATGAAAAGTGTCCTCATTTTTCTTTGCTATCAGCAGTCTATTGAATGAAACATATCAATAGTTTTATCAATTTTAGTTTCAGATTTGCACAGTTTCATATTTTGGGGTGTTAGTGCTGCAGTGCTGGATAAAGCACAAATTGGAATCAAGATTGCCAGGAGAAGTATCAATAACCTCAGATAAGCAGATGACACCACCTGTACAGCAGAAAGCAAAGAGGAACTAAAGAGCCTTTTGATGAAAATCAAAGAGGAGAGTGAAAAAGTTGGCTTAAAGCTCAACATTCAGAAAACTAAGATCATGGCATCTGGTCCCATCACTTCATGGCAAATGGATGGGGAAACAATGGAAACAGTGACAGATTTTATTTTCCTGGGCTCCAAAATCACTGAGGATGGTGACAGCAGCCATGAAAGCAAAAGACACTTGCTTCTTGGAAGCTCCTTGGAAGAAAATCTAATACTTAAGCAGTGTATTAAAATGCAGACGTCGCTTTGCTGACAGGCCTGTGTAGTCAAAGCTATGGTTTTTCCAGCAGTCATGTACAGATGTGAGAGTTGGACCATAAAGAAGGCTGAGTGCCAAAGAATTGATGCTTTTGAACTGTGGTGTTGGAGAAGACTCTTGAGAGTCCCTTGGACTGCAAGGAGATCCAACCAGTCCATCCTAAAGGAAATCAACCCTGAATATTCACTGGAAGGACTGATGCTGAAGCTGAAGCTCCAATACTCTGGCCACCTGATGTGAAGAGCTGACTCATTGGAAAAGACCCTGATGCTGGGAAAGATTGAAGGCAGGAGGAGAAGGGGCAGCAGAGGATGAGATGGTTGGGTGGCATCACCACCTCGATGGACATGGGCTTGAGCAAGCTCTGGGAAGTGATGAAGGACAGGGTAGCCTGTGTGCTGCAGTGCATGAGGTCGCAAAGAGCCAGACACGACTGACTAACTGGAAAACAACGAAGTGTTGCAGCAAATAATTCAGTTAATAAGTCATTTTTCGTGTATTTCTGTAACAGTTTCCTCCCAGTTGATTGCTGTTAAGAGTTACATCCTTTGTCATTCTGATACATTTTCCCACACTGCCCTCCCCAGCAGTGCACAGAATGCCTGCTGCCCTGCTTCACTAACTCCAGGTAGTGTCACGCTTGTAGATCTTTGCCATTCTCACATACATCGATCTCCGCATTTTTTGGTGTACATTTTTTCACATAATAGGGGTGAGGTCTATCATTGTTTCCATTTTCTGTGAACTATAACTTCACAGAAGTCATTTTTGTATAGAATCATTTGCAGTAATCATACTATTGTATTTGTTTCATTTATTAATGATAATATCTCTGTATTGTATTCATATTTATTTTAGAGGTCCCTGGAGTAGGAAATGGTACCTCACCCCAACATTCTTGCCTAGAAAATTCCATGGACAGAGGAGCCTGGGGGGCTACAGCCCATGAGGGTGCAGAGCTGGAAATGCCAGTGACTAAGCATGCACACATGCCCGCATGCATTTGGGCTGAGCTGCCCTGTGGGCTTGAGCTGTGGTGTGGAGAAGACTCCTGAGAGCCCCTGGGACTGCAGGGAGGCCCAACCAGTCCATCCTAAAGGAGATCAGCCCTGGGTGTTCTTTGGAAGGAATGATGCTAAAGCTGAAACTCCGGTACTTTGGCCACCTCATACGAAGAGTTGACTCATTGGAAAAGACTCTGATGCTGGGAAGGATTGGGGGCAGGAGGAGAAGGGGACGACAGAGGATGTGATGGCTGGATGCCGTCACCGACTCGATGGACGTGAGTCTGGGTGAACTCCGAGAGTTGGTGATGGACAGGGAGGCCTGGCGTGCTGCGATTCATGGGGTCGAAAGGAGTCGGACACGACTGAGCGACTGAACTGAACTGAACGCTGTGGGTGCTCAGGCAACATTTTGCAATGAAGGTAATTTGAATCCTCGAGCAGTCAGTCTTTCAGATCAGCTCCCCAGTTACTAACCCCGAGAGCATTATGTGTCATGTGTAAATGGTGTCTGTGGCACTTTATCCCCAGGGGTGGTTCCAGTATGGTGTGTTAGTCATGGTGATACCTGTTGAACAGTCCCGGGAAGAATCAGGAAATGGGATATGTCATATTCATTCTGGCAAGTCAACAGTATGTCCAAAAGGAGAGCTATGCATCCCCAACCTGACTCTGCTTGATGACTGGTATTCACAGCCTCTCAGTTACCTTGACTGAAAAAGCAGAATCATTTTCAGCTCTTCCTGTCCATTATATCACCCCAAATTCTCTAACCCCCAAATCTGAGCTATATTTCCAAAGCCTGGGCCATGATAGTATTCATAGAAACTGGAGTTAATACACCTTTTTCAATCCATTTTTTACCCCTTCGCCAGTCACTCCTACTCAGAAACACTCAGCTGCTAAACAGAGTTTAGCAAAGTTCTTCAACTCTGGTGCCAGCCCAGGTTTCTTTCATTCTATTTCTCAGGCCCCCTCCTCCCAATACTTGCCTTGTGCCCTCATCATACCAATCTTCTCTGTGATCCCCAGTGCCGCCATTTCCCATTTTGGCATCTTTGACCACTTTTTTCTCTGCGCCTGGCACACCATGCCCTCTCTTCACTCAGGTCTCACCTTGGTCGGGTTGCAGGCTCCATCCTTTGGATGGCACCTGAGGGCTCTTCTCCTGGGGTGATCTTATCCCTGGAATTCCATGGCACTGTACTGTCTGTAATAGTTCTGGTGTCTGTCTGCCTTATTTTACAGTTGGACAGTGTCCACCTAGACTTTCCTCCTTAGGCTTTCATTCCCACTAGGATTTTAACGTTCTTAAGGGCCAGGACCAGAATTTATTCATGACTTCAGTTCCTCCCAGAGGAGCTTTGATTGATATAATAGGGACCACCAAAATATTTGTGAACTTAGTTACTTTTTTTGGCAGTGCCACGTGGCTTGTGGGATCTTAGTTCCCCAACCAGAAATCAAACCCGACCCTTGGCAGTGAAAGCACCAAGTCCTAACCACTGGACAGCCAAGGAACTCCTGAGTTTAGTTACATTGGGAATGGTGAACATCTGACTTCAGACCTCGCAGGTAATACATGGATGCCGAAATTTATTCATTGTTAAGGAACTCCCCGGGGAAGGCAGTGGCACCCCACCCCAGTACTCTTGCCTGGAAAATCCAATGGACGGAGTAGCCTGGTGGGCTGCAGTCCATGGGGTCGCTAACAGTCGGACAGACTGAGCAACTTCACTTTCACTTTTCTCTTTCATGCATTGGAGAAGGAAATGGCAACCCACTCCAGTATTCTTGCCTGGAGAGTCCCAGGGATGGGGGAGCCTGGTGGGCTGCCGTCTATGGGGTCACACAGAGTCGGACACGACTGAAGTGACTTAGCAGCAGCAGCAGCAGCAGCAAGGAACTCCCCGTCATTGTTCTAGGCTATTGCTTCCATATTCATTTCTTTTTATCAATTTTGTCTGTCAACTCACCTCCTTCATGAGGGAATTTCCTGGCAGTCTAGTCATTAGAAGTCCTCATTTTCACTACTGGGGCCCGCGTTCAATGTTCCGGGAACTAAGACCAGCAAGCCACAGGCCATGGCCAAAAAAACACACCTCACTTCATTCATGAATACATTCCATGGTATTTTATAGTTTAGCCATAAATGTTTGCCTGGGGAAGTGCTGCGCAGTGGCTGGTACCTCTAGGCTGCAGTGGTAATTTTGGAGAGCTGGAAATGCCACAGGAAAGCTTTGCCCTTGTACTACCACTCACAATACGCTTTTTTTTTCCTAACCCAGGATACCTGAGGAGGACAGATAATTTGACACATTTTTGTATCAAATGTAAGATCCTACCAGTTGATAAAATTTCTTAAGGATAGAGCCTAAATACAGTCATACAGAACTCAGCACAGCATTCAAGGGCTGCCTTTGCCCCCAAATCTCTAAACACAAACTGGAGAATTCCCAGTACCTTGCATCTCCCAACCACCCACAACACTCCGTGTCTTCTTCCTTCTCCTCCAGGAAATCTGTCTTCCCTTGACTGTGTAGCTGAAGGACTCTTTGCACAGATAGTGATGAATGGTAACATTTGCTTTTAACTGGGACAGTTTGGAGAAAAACCGAAAGGTAATTCTGACAGAAGGAACTGTAGGCCTGGTGGCAAGGCAGTGAGAAAAAGTGGGAACCTGAGCTGGTCAGGTTTTAAAAGCTTGTGTGTTTGCAGGACATCCTGCAGCCTCAGCTCAGTGCTGCCCACCAAAGGGATTGCTGAGCCTGCTGATTCTAAAGGGGCGTCCCTCCATATCACAGTGTTCCATTTTCTTCATAACACTCTTCACTCATCTTGTGAAATGACTTCATTCACTGGTTTACTCGATGGTTATCTATCCCTTATTGTAGTTGTTTAGTTGAAAAGTCCTGTTCAACTAAGTCGTTTGGGATCCCGTGGACTGTAGCACACCGGGCTCCTCTGTCCATGGAATTTTCCAGGCAAAAGTAGGTTGCCATTTCCTTCTCCAGACGATCTTCCTGACCCAAGGATGGAACCCAAGACTCCTTAATTGTGGGCAGATTCTTACCAGCAGAGCCACCAGGGAAGCCCCCAGTATATGTAGAACATGACAAATATTCAAATACATATTCATTAAAACTTGAAAGAGCTTAAAGAAAATCCCATGTGTAAGTTTGAGTTTGCCGCATTATGTTAAAAATCCAATAGTCGAGGCTTCTCTGGTGGGCCATCGCAGATGACACCAGGCTTGACCCCTGGTCCGGGGAGGTGCCACGTGCTCTGGGAGGCTAAGCCTGAGCCGCGCTGCTGAGTCCTGGAGCCGGTGCTCTGCAACAAGAGAAGCCCTTCCAGGGAGAAGCCCGCGCACCGCCGCTGGAGAGTAGAGCCCACTCCTTGGCCCTGGAGAAACGCCGCGCGGCAGAGACCCGGTGCAGCCGAGGACCACTAAATCAGCCAAAACTCCATCATGCGTTCCCGTATAACTCATTCCAAGCTTTAATATATTTACTTGAAATGCTCTTTGAAGTGTAGTTATTGACGTGTAAGTCACACTTTTAAGATGGTCCTTACCACAGCTGGCAAACACAACTTCACAGATTTTTTTAAAGTTCTTAAGCACTGAGAGAACTACATGCAGTTTGCAGGTGCTTTCACAAGCCGGGACGCCAAACTCGTGCTCACCGCCAGAGAGAGGGCAATTCACTCCTCGAACACCAGGGAAGTCAACAGGCCCGCAGCGGGGAGACCCCTGGCTGTACCCACCCTCAGGGGACCGCCTTGGGAGATGTTGGGCATCGTTTGCTCTAGAGCCCAGAACCACATATTTCAAGTAATTTTCTTGCCCTCCAGTCTACTAAAGAGGGGTGGAAGGAGAGGGTAGGAGAGGAGGCAAGGAGAAGGGAGTAAGAGCGAGGAGAGATGGGGGAGAGAGAGGCGGGAAGAGATGGGCGTGGCTCGCGCACAGAGCCGCGCTCCAAGCCCCGCCCCCGTTTCCCAGGTAACCGGGTACACAGACCCCGTCTCCTCTTCCCTGCGAACCCCGCTAGGTGTTGAACGGGCAGGGACTCGGGGTGGTGATGTGCTCTTTTCTGAGAGTGCCGTCCCCCAAAGGGTTGGGGCCCTCCAAGGGGTTAGGAGCTCCCCTCCAGCCCGGTACAGCTTACCCCTCAGAGATGAGTGCCCTTGGACCGGGAATAACGCTGTCTGGGAGGAAATCTCCCCTGAGCATGGAGGTGGGACTCGCCCCGGCAGGAAAGGATGACTTACAAGAGAGGAGAGTCTTCACGGGAACGACATCTCCCACGGAGCTGGGGCTCAGAGTGGGCCTAGGAGAAGATTTCCCATGTAGTAAGACATACGAGGAGAGGATGGCGTCACCAGAAATACGATCTCCATCGCGCAAGGGTCTTGAACTGAGATTGAAAAGACAGAATATTTCTAGGACCTTCATGGATGGGAGTAATTTAGGAGTCCACAGGGTCTCAGCCTCACAGGAAACAAAACCTCCTCTGAGTGCGTTGCCTGGAAGAGTGGGTTTAGAAAAGGAGCGTTTTCTGGCAGGCTATTGTCCAGAAAAGGTAACACAGCCTCCACTGGGCCAGACATGTGGAAGGCCACAGGCTTCAGGGGGCAGGAGATGTCCTGTGACTGGTGACCCGGAAGGGTTCGTGGTGCCAGTGGGCAAGCTACCTGCTTTGGGGATGGAGCGTAGAGGGGAACTGGGAAGAGAGTCCGCCTGTGTGGTGATGAAGCCCAGCACAGAGACAGAGCCTCCTGTGGAGGTGGACATGGGGCTCACCCGCCCAGAGGAGCCGACTGAAGTGGAGCCTCCAGAGCCCCAAACGGGCTTGGTGATAGAACCTTCTGAGTGCCAGCTGGCCCAGCAACCTGAGGAGCAAAGGGAGGCTGAGAACACTGAGCCGGGAGCAGAGCCTCCAGATCACATCAGACCCATATACTCTGGGAAATTTTTTGATCGGATGCCTTGCTGGCCAAGTGTAAGTTTTTCCTAACACTTTCCCCCTTTCCTCTTTGACTTACATTCCATCCCTCAGTCTGCATCTTCTCAATCTTCTTTCTGCAGTACATGTTGTATCCTAGTATTCATGTAGGTTTTTTCAGAAACATTTTTCTTTTTCCATTCATTATTCTGTGACTTATTTGTTCTTTCAGTTAAGACTTGTGACTATTATGCTGGGTCCAGGGCACTAACAATTGAAAAGTGCATGGTCCCTACCCTGTGGGTTTAGGTTGTCACTCCAATGTTGAAGATGATAACTAAACAAATATTATATAGATGTCTATATGAGTAGAAAAAATGTGATTCTTCCTTAATAGAGGTACACTGTAAACATGGAGCTCAATGGAAAATTTAGACAGTTTTGTTTGGAGGAGATGGGAAAGTCTTTACAGAGCCAGTAGTATTTGAGTTTATTTAGAAAGGTGTCAGGGGACTTCCTTGGCAGTCCAGTGGTTAAGACTGTGATCCCAGTGCAGGGGTCATGGGTTCAATCCCAGGTTGGAGAATTAAGATCCTGCATGGACTGTAAGGAGATCAAACCAGTCAATCCTAAAGGAAATCAGTCCTGAATATTCACTGGAGGGACTGATGCTGAAGCTGAAACTCCAATACTTTGGCCACCTGATGCGAAGAACTAACTCATTTAAAAAGACCCTGATGCTGGGAAAGATAGAAGGCAGGAGGAGAAGGTGACGACAAAGGATGAGATAGTTGGATGGCATCACTGACTCAATGGACATGAGTTTGAGTAAACTCCAGGAGCTGGTGATGGACAGGGGAAGCCTGGTGTGCTGCAGCCCATGGGGTCACAGTTGGACATGACTGAGCACCTGAACTGAGTCCTTAAAAAAATGTGTCAGTATTTGTCAGATGGGAAATAGGACTGAGGCACCTTGAACTAAGAACGGCATAGAGCATGGCCAAAACTTCTTGAGTTGGGAGGTGCAAGCAATTCTGTTTAGCCAGCATAGCGGTAGGCGATGAAGAAGAAATCAAAAGGTCCACAACGCAGGAGTGAAACTTGTGGGTAGAGAGCAATGGTGGGTCTTCATGAGGGAAGAAATAAATACAATTTGCTTTTTGTAAAGATATATATGTTATCAGTAATAATGGTGGACTGGAAGGGAAAGATACTGGGTAGTTAGGCTATTTCAAGGTAATGATGGCCTGAAATTAATGCAGAGTTAGAAAGAATGGATAGGAAAGAGCCATTCTGAGAAGCTTTTAGGAGATGATATTGTTAAGAATTGCCATCCGGTGTGGATCTGTGTGGTGAAAGACAGGGAAGTTGATGGACAACTTAGGCGTTTCTCGGTTGATAATGAGACGTCTTCCTGTTTGGTGGCCCATGAGTATCTGGGGAGCGTCTGGAGCTTGTGGTCCCGAGTGTGAGACGTCTGCAGGGTGCCAGGTGAAACAGCCGGGGAGACAGCTGGAGCCGTGGGTGGGGGTGGGACGAGAAGATCTGGGCAGGAACCTTGGGGAGCATGTGAGACCGTCAGAAAAAAGAATGTCAGCTAGGTGATTATTTTATTTTTTACTTTTTAAACATTTTGGCCTTGCCAGGTGATATGTGGGATCTTAGTTCCCCTCCTAGGGATCGAACCTGCCCCTCCCCCAGTGGAAGCGTGGAGTCTTAACCACTGACTCACCACAGACGCCCCAGCTACGGGAGTCCTTGAGGACAAGGATTTTCTCGTATTTATCGCATAGCTTCATGGCACATCACAAGGCCCAGCTTATAGGGGCCATTCAATAAAGATACGTTGGATAAATAGGAGGAGGGCTGGATGAGTGAGTGGGATAGAAGGAAAAAGTAGGTTGAAGAGGGTGGTACTGAGGAACAGAAAGGGAGCATCCTTAAAATGTTCCGGGAATAAAGGAGAGACCGGAGAACAGTTTCGCTGAACTGGTCACAGGGATTCTGCGGAATTTTCTCTTTTTGCGTCTGCGGACTTCTGTCCCCCTTGGGGCTCAGGGCGTTCTTTTGCCTCTGACCCCTTTGCTCCCCGGTTCCCCTGTCGGGTTTCCCCAGCCACGCTCTTCTCACTCGGCGTGCCTGCTTCTCCTTTCTGGATGGGTTCTGCAGTCCACGGCCTCAGACCCGACCTCACCGAGGAGCGGAGACCAGCTTCCGGTGTCCGATACAGGCAATTCTAAAAGCCCTGCTTCCTCCTGCCTTTCACATCCTCCTTTCTAGATGTGAAAGGATAGGGAAGAGAGCTTCAAGGAGAAAGTGCCCAGCAGTGTTAAAAACGTCTGCGATAGGGGAAATAGAATAAACACAAACCAGCTTCGAACATTAAGGGAACTAGTGACATTGTTAGAATTCAGATTCCAATATACTGAAGAGTGAAATTAGAATTTAAGAACAGTATTGTGAATTTTTTCCCCCCTGAAGAAGTGTGACAGTGAAGGGAATGGAGTAAAGATTCCGTTTAGGGATACGCTTATTTAGTGAATTGGGAGGGGGGGCGGAGTTTGAGGTAACTCCAAGGAGCTGATGAGCAGAACCAGACCCTACATAGGCAGGAGGGAGTGAAAATGGGATCACAGGCAAGAGAAGAGATGAGTTAAGTCTCAAAATGAGGCTCCCTTAAAAATACATATGTAAATATTAAAATATCTGGGACTTCCTTGGTGGTCCAGGGGTTAAGACTTTGCCTTCCAATATAGGGGATGTGGGTTCTATCCCTGGTCAGGGAGCTGAGATCTCACATGCCTTATGACAAAAAAAGCCAAAACATAAAACAGAAACAGTACTGTAACAAATTCAATAAAGACTTTAAAAAAATGGTCCACATCAAAAAAATCTTTAAAAAAAATTGAAACACCTACTTTCACTATAAAACAAAGATAAAAACATGGAAAATTGAGAAAACAGGAATGAAACCACACATAATCTCATTACCCTCATTGCATCCACATTAATTAACAGCGATTGGTGGCTTTACTATATCTACATTGCTACTCATGCTGCTTTGCAGGGCTCAGCTCTCTACAGGTGATGAAAATGAGGCAAACTAGATAATCTAGCCAAAGTCTTACGGCTAAGAAGTGGTAACCCCAGGATCTGAAGTCACAGCTTCCAATTTAAGGGTATAAGTTTTTGTGGCTTCCCTGGCAGTCCAGTGGTTAAGACTCTACCCTTCCAGTGTAGGGGGTGAAGGTTCGATTCCTGGTCAGGGAGCTAAGTTCCCACATGCCATGAGGCGTGGCTAGAAAAAAAAAGAATCTGAGTTCTTGACTGTACTATACTTCCTGTAACATTTTTCTCCAAATTCATGTAGTTGTTACAGCAAGCATTAAAACTGTCTTTATTTTCACTTATTACTATTTGATACATTTTCAGAGTTGTTACAAAGAACTCAGAATTTTTTAGTGATTAAAAAAATTTATTTAAGTTGATATGTGATTCTTTAGCCAATTCCTTCCCTCTCTTTTTGGACAAAAGATTATTTTCCCACTATTTTTCTGTGAAAATTGTCTATGAACTTCTTTAGGTATTATATGTCTTAGAATATTTCCTTAGGATAAAGTCTCAGGAGAAGTCAAAGGATGAATCTTTTTCTGGTTCTTATTGCCAAATCACTTCCTGTAAGATTGTACTACCGAATTTTAAAAATTAATAATGATTTGTAAGGCATTGTTTTAATTCAAATTAATTTGATTTATAACAAGACTAAATGCTGTTTCATATGGTTGTTTTCATTTTTTTAAAAAAATTCTTACATCTGGTCATCTTGCTGAACTCTGATTAGTCTTTACTGGTCACTATTTCTTTTGGATTTACTCGGTGGACAGTCATAGTGACGCTATGGTCTTCCCTTCTTTGAGGTTTACAATTCTCACTTTAATTTCCTATCTCACTACATTTCCTATGATCAATAATACAATATAGAAAGTCTCTTTTCAGACTTTAATGGGAATGATTCTAATGGTTCACCATTAAGTATTATATTTGTAATATCCATCTCCAGTTTGCTGCTGCGGCTGCTAAGTCGCTTCAATCGTGTCCAATTCTGTGTGACCCCAGAGACGGCAGCCCACCAGGCTCCCCCGTCCCTGGGATTCTCCAGGCAAGAACACTGGAGCGGGTTGCCATTTCCTTCTCCAATGCATGAAAGTGAAAAGTGAAAGGGAAGTCACTCAGTCGTGTCCCACTCTTTGCAACCCCACGGACTGCGGCTCATCAGGCTCCTCCATCCGTCAGATTTTCTAGGCAAGAGCACTGGAGTGGGATGCCGTCGCCTTCTCTGCCCCAGTTTGCTAAGTTATGTTTAAAAATCAGGAATAGAGGTTGAGCTATGAAGAGCTTTCTCTGCGTTTGTTGAAATACATCTTTTCTGAATTAGCATGGTTAATTTTCTAATAGTGAACCATCTTCATAAATTTGGGCTAAGCCCTACTTGGTTGTGATATATTATTATTATTATATACTTTTGGATTTTATTTCCCAGATATTTACTAGGGTTTTTGTATCAGTTTTTGTTCAGTTGCTATGTCATGTCTGACTTTGTGAGCCCATGGACCGCAGCACGCCAGGCCTCCCTGTCCATCACCAACTCCCGGAGCTTACTCAAACCCATGTCCATCGAGTTGGTGATGCCATCCAACCATCTCATCCTCTGGCGTCCCCTTCTCCTCCTGCCTTCAATCTTTCCCAGCATCATGGTCTTTTCTAATGAGTCAGCTCTTCACATCAGGTGGTCAAAGTATTGGAGCTTCCACATCAGTCCTTCCAGTGAAAAGCCAAGGTTGATTTCCTTTGGGATGGACTGGTGGGATCTCCTTGCAGTCCAGCTGGACAGAGTTTTCCTTTTTGTGTCATCTTTCTCTAAGTTTGGTGTTAGGGTAATGCTAATATGTGAAAAGGATTGGGAAGCCTTCCATATTTTCATTTTCTTTATACTTGCAACAGTTTAGATATTATGCATATTGTCTACTTGTAGATTTTGTAGAACTCATGTAGCTGAAAGGAAAAGAACAGGGGATCCCCAGTGTGCTCCCCGAGGGGTGGGATGGGGGTGGGATTTGATGCCCTCGAGTTCAACCAGCCTCAGAGGAGGGAGGAAGTGCATATGGGTGGGGTCAAAACCCATGTTCAAGTTTGGCGGTGAGGACAGCTCAGATGGAAAAATCTAGCTGCTGAGCCTGCTGAAACCAGCCCCTGAGGACACCTGCTTTCCATCAGGCCATTCCAGTGTCCAGAGGAAGGACGAGTCTCTGTGAGGACGCCCATCCTGTGGCTGCAGGCCAAGGTCTGCCCTGACAGGTACTAGACTCCCGGGGCCTTCTTGTCCTGAGCGACCAGTACACTGAGCCCTGAAGTACAAAGAGGAGAAAGGAAGGAACGTTTCAAAGAAAAGTTTAAAAAGATTCTGCTGTCTACAATGACTAGACAGCATGTTAGGTGCTGCAGCTGCTGCCAAGTCGCTTCAGTCGTGTCCGACTCTGTGCGACCCCATAGACGGCAGCCCACCAGGCTCCGCCATCCCTGGGACTCTCCAGGCAAGAACCCTGGACTGGGTTGCCATTTCCTTCTCCAATGCAGGAAAGTGAAAAGTGAAAGTGAAGCCCCTCAGTTGTGTCCGACTCTTTGCGACCCCATGGACTGCAGCCCACCAGGCTCCTCCGTCCATGGGATTTTCCAGGCAAGAGTACTGAAGTGGGTTGCCATTGCCTTCTCCTAGGGCTGTGAAAGATGAGAAATGATTCAGCACCCACGTTCAAAACACTCTTAAAATCCAGAGACTTGTGACCAACAAACCAATGATTTTACACTGTGGTAAATGTCAGGCAAAGAGGCCTTTTTTCCCTCCTTCTACACTAACAGAAAGTGAAAGCAAAAGCGTTACTTGCCTAGTCATGTCTGACTCTTTGCGATCCCATGAAAGACCACCTAACCTGCCTCTTGAGAAATCTGTATGCAGGTCAGGAAGCAACAGTTAGAACTGCACATGGAACAACAGACTGGTTCCAAATAGGAAAAGGAGTACGTCAAGGCTGTATATTGTCTCCCTGCTTATTTAACTTATATGCAGAGTACATCATGAGAAACGCTGGACTGGAAGAAACACAAGCTGGAATCAAGATTGCTGGGAGAAATATCAATAACCTCAGATACGCAGATGACACCACCCTTATGGCAGAAAGTGAGGAGGAGCTAAAAAGCCTCTTGATG
>SJYX01019120.1:380418-397290 GCA_006410675.1 Oreotragus oreotragus | reverse complement strand
CTGTGGTGTTGGAGAAGACTCTTGAGAGTCCCTTGGACTGCAAGGAGATCCAACCAGTCCATTCTGAAGGAGATCAACCCTGGGATTTCTTTGGAAGGAATGATGCTAAAGCCGAAACTCCAGTACTTTGGCCACCTCATGCGAAGAGTTGACTCACTGGAAAAGACTCTGATGCTGGGAGGGACTGGGGGCAGGAGGAGAAGGGGACGACCGAGGATGAGATGGCTGGATGGCATCACGGACTCGATGGACATGAGTCTGAGTGAACTCCGGGAGATGGTGATGGACAGGGAGGCCTGGAGTGCTGCGATTCATGGGGTCACAAAGAGTCGGACAGGACTGAGCGACTGAACTGACTGACTGACTGAGGATCCTCTGTCCGTGGAATTCTTCAGGCGAGAATACTGGAGGGGGTAGCCATGCCCTTCTCCAGGGGATCTTCCTGACCAGGGGATCGAACCTGGGTCTCACTTGTTGTAGGCAGATTTTTTACCTTCTGAGCCACAAGGGGAGCCCATGATGGCTATTCAGGGAGTGGGTAGAGGCAAAGGGGTTACCCATTTGCAAGTCTTATGAAAACCTGATGACCGTGCAAACCCGGGGCTTCCCTGGTGGCTCAGAGGTAAGAGGGTCTGCTTGCCAATGCAGGAGACACAGGTTCAATCCCGGGTCTGGGAGGATCAGGATCCCATATGCCAAGGAGCAAGTAAGCCCATGAGCCACAGCTATTGGGCCTGTGTCCTGGAGCGCAGGAACGGCAGCTATGGAGCCACGTGCTGCAACCACTGCAGGTCCAGCCTAGAGGCCGTGCAGCCACTGCAGTGAGCAGTCTGCACCGCAGCTAGAGAGTGACGCCTCTCACTGCGCCTAGAGGAAAGCCCGGCACAACCAAAAATAAACACATAAACAAAACGTTTTCAAAAACTCCTAATCTTTGTCTGAATTTGCAAAGAGCCAATTTGGGCAGAATTCTCAGAAGTGGATGGTTTCATTTGCATAATGGGTTCAGGGTCTAATGGGCAGAAAGATTGATGCTATCACCCCTTTTCTTTGATGAGATGTTCAGAGTTAGGGACATCTGTGAGTAAAACAGTGATCTTGACCAAGGGAGAGGTGGAACCTTTGTATTAGCCTACCCTGCATCCGGAGAGTGAACAGTTATGGGCTGGTGGATCTTTCACAGCTGAAAATGGTCTTGTATCAACCTTCCTGCTGCTGCTGCAGCAGCTGCTAAGTCGCTTCAGTCGTGTCCAAGTCTGTGCGACCACATAGACGGCAGCCCACCAGGCTCCCCCGTCCCTGGGATTCTCCAGGCAAGAACACTGGAGCGGGTTGCCATTTCCTTCTCCAATGCACGAAAGTGAAAAGTCAAAGTGAAGTCACTCAGTCGTGTTCGACTCTTTGTGACCCCTTGGACTGCAACCTACCAGGCTCCTCCATCCGTGGGATTTTCCAGGCAAGAGGACTGGAGTGGGGTGCCATTGCCTTCTCCATCAACCTTCCTGAGGTGACCTGAATCTTGGGAACCAGTGACGTAAAGTGAGAGGGGGACTTGGTCCCTGAAACCGGTGCTTTGAAGGCTGACTGACGAGGTGGCCAAGTGAGGTGGCCTGGGTGTGGCGAGGAAGGAGTGCGGAGCTGGTCAGCGGGCTGGGAGCTTGTTTGCACACAGAGAGCCTGAACAGACAGGCAAAGACAGGATGGTAGGAGCCAGCTTCTCACTGGTGGAGAAAAAGTCACAAGTACAAAAAGGAGCAGGTGGAAGGAATTCTGCTGTGTGACCTGTGATTGGAGGTGTCAGTGGAAACTCATGGTGAATCTGCATATCTATATCTAGATTTACAGAGCTTTATTTATTTATAGGGCTTCCCTGGTGGCTCAGCTGGTACAGAATCCGCCTGCAATGCAGGACACCCTGGTTTGATTCCTGGGTCAGGAAGCTCCCCTGGAGACACGACAGGCTACCCGCTCCAGTATTCATGGGCTTCCCCGGTGGCTCAGATGGTGAAGAATCTGCCTGCAGTGTGGAAGACCTGGGTTTGATCCCTGGGTTTGGAAGATCCCCTGGAGGAGGGCATGACAACCCACTCCAGTATTCTTGCCTGGGGAATCCCCATGGACAGGGGAGCCTGGTGGGCTACGGTCCACGGGGTCGCAGAGTCGGACACGACAGTTATATCTCTATCTATGTCTGTATTCTTGGCAGTACCTAAGCTAGATACATTTAACTAAATAGAATATTATAGAACTGATATAGCTGCAAGTGTGTGCGGGTGCGCGTATATCACACATTTCCTAACTTCACCCTCTAAGAGGATCTAGAAGTAATGTTTATCTCGTAGCAGTGAGCACACCAGAACCTGGATCTTGATTTCTAAACATTCTTCTCTATTAAGGGGAATCAGGACCCGGGGGAAATCAGGACTCTAGGGCTGGTGTATTATAATATGAACTTGGAGCACTTTTGAGAGCCAAAAAGTAAGAAAATGCTCAAAGAATATTGCAGATGTGTCAAAGTGGTGCAGAAGCAAGTCTGAAACGGCTCCTGGAGGGGTTCCACCAAGCTGTGATACTCTGAGCATTCAATACCATTGCCGCCGAATAAAGGGGAAGCGGGGAGAGGTAACTTCGGAACACACGATGCCAGGCATAAAACAGACCAGCAAGGACCTGCGGATAGCAGTGCCCTGTAATAACCTATCAAGGAAAACAATTAAGTGAGATTTATATATAAAAAGGAATTTATGAAAATGTCTTTATTAATTGAAAATTCATAAGCATTTTATGAATTGAAAATAGTTAATATACATATAAACTGAGTCATTTTGCTGTATACCTGAAACACAATATTGTAAATCAACTACTTCAATTAAAAATTGCCATTGAATAAAATAGAAATCCATGCACTTAATACTGATATAAAAACATGAATGATTAAATAAATAGTAAGGAAAGAGAGTTTCCTTTCAGTTTAATTCCTGTTAATAAATGTAGATGAAATGATGGAATTAAAAAAATGACAATTTGGCAGCCATCACAGTAGTAATGGTTTAGACAAGAATCATCAGTGGATGTTAGAACCGTAGGTAAAAGTTCAGGGACTTCCTGGGTGATCCTTCCCCTGCAGGGGTGGCCAGGTGGGGCTGGCGAGGGGGCAGGTTTGATCCCTGGTTGGGGAACTAAGATCCCACATGCCATGTGGCGTGCCAAGTTTAGTGAGGGACTGGATATTTACAAAGAACATTTTTTTTTAGTTTGTAATAGAATTGATTCACAGTGTGTTAATTTCTGCTTTATTGCAAAGTTACTCAGTTATAAATGTATGCAATCTTCTTTATATTCTCTTCCATCGTGGGTTATCACAGGATATTGAGTACAGTTCCCTGTGCTATATGGTAGGGCCTTGTTTATTGGTTCTATAGGATAATTACTGATGACAAACTTTACCGAGGAGAAACCTAGCAGGCTTTACTTCTTTAGGGAGCAAAGCTGACCCCACCAGTCAGCGGACAAATTGACCGTGTTTGTTCCCTGAGGAAAAGCACAGCGTTCTTTCTGTGATGTCCCTGACAAACATGTATAACTTTAATCATAAGAGAACACCCAGACTGAGGCACAGCGAACAAAGTAACTGGCCTACACTCAAAAAATGTCAAGGTCACAAAAGACAAGAGAACAATAGGAACCGTTGGCAAGCTGGGCGCGGGGGCCTGAGCCCTGGGGGCCCGCTGGGCGTTGACCGCCTTGCCCCGGGCGGCCTGCCCCTTGCTCCTGCAGGCTGCGCTCCCGGTGACTCAGCACGGCAGGGACCCTACATCCGAGCCAGTTTGCCCAACGCAGACCCCTGGCACCGTCTCCGGGACCACGCCCTGGCCTTGCCCGAGTGTTCCCAGAGCCGTGCGGGACCGAGGCTCTTCCTTCCTAACGCCTCCCCCTGGCCTCCCTTCACAGGGACAGTCTGACACCACCCTGCCCACCCTGCGCCCGCCTTCATCGGTCACAGATGTTCTGCTTCTCCGAGGAACGAGCCAACCAGTCATCCCTCTGCCACCCTGGGTTTGCTCTCTCTGCTGGAAAGGACAGCACTGGGCCCGCTGGTTGTGTCTGAGTGAGGTCTTTACAGGAAATGCTCTCCTGAGTTTTGTGGCCTGTAGTATTTTTTTTTTTTTTAAGATAATAAACCACGAGGAAAAAAATGAAAGAGGAGACAGCAGTTTAAAAATTATCAACATGTTTTGGAAAATAGGAAGAAGGCGATATGGCCACTGATTTTGCATGTGGAGGTGAAATCTGCCAGAAATCAGGTAGTCATTTCTACCTGAAATGATCCTGTTTGCCTGGAAGAAGCCCCGAGGAGCTCAGCCCACGGAATGATTTAGTAAAGCTGGTCCCCTCCTGCGCCCCCACCTCTCTGCACCAGCTCCTGCTCCCTGCTACCGGAACTGTGGATTTATCTTCCCAAAGTGGCTTTTGGAATCAAAAGACACCAAACTGAAGATAAGGCAGGGGCCGGAAAGGAAACGCGCACCTTCTGTCTGCGGTTTCCCCAGTGCAGCCCCGGCGGCCAGAGGCAGGGTGGGGACCATCCTCTCAGCAGCAGGCAGGAGGGGGAGACCGGGCATCGCGGACCACAGGAGAGACCTGCTTGGGTTCAGATATCGGCCGGTATGTGAGCCCTGTAACCCTGTCACTCAGCCTCACTGCGCCTCCGTTTGCTCACGACGAGGATGATAACAGCGGCTACCTCCTGGAAATCATCCTGAAGTGAACTAGCACACAGGAAGCCCCGAGAAGAGCGTCCAGCAGAGATGCTGTGCTTTGCAATCGGATTACCACCGTTACTGTTCTCTGGAAATCCTGAGCAACCTAGAGGGAAAAAAAGACACTGGGGACTCTGCTGAGATAAAGGCAGCCTCATCATCTGATCACTTTACGGGAAAGTCCAGGACTCAGCAAGCCCTGTAACACTGCCATCTCTGGGGAGCCGTAAACTGGGTGAGGATCAGAGGCCAGCTTGAAGGGAGGGGTCAAAACAAGCAAGCAGAAAACCCAGACAAAACAGGGAAAAGGTAAGCCCACAGGAAAGTTAGTCCAGAAATAAAAGGGATTGCACTTGTAAGACAAGATTGGAACTTTTAAAAGAACCGCCAAGGAGGAAGGAAGAACATTTTAGAACATAATATAAGGTATTTGGATAGTCTAAATAAACACTCAGCAGAGGATTGGAGGACGCAATCAAAGACATCTCCTAGACCTGAAAGCAAATGCCCTGGAGGCAAAAGGGAGAGTCTCAGAGCGGATCGTCGCCCCATTTCTCAGGTTGGGGGTCACCAGTAGCAGCTGAGGCCTCCCCCGAGAGTGGGGAGAACTTCAGCTGCCGTCGCAGCTGCTCCTTCTTTCCAGTCTGGTTTTGGCTGCCCCGGGCCTCTGCGGCTGCACAAAGATGTTCTCCGCCTGCAGTGAGCGGGGCTGCTGTCTGGCCGCGGTGCAGCTCCCTGCCGGGAGCCCGGGCCCTGGGCGCGTGGCTGCACAGCTGAGGCGCCGGGCTCTGCCGCTCCAAGGTGTGTGGGATCTTCCTGAGCCAGGGCTCCAGTCCGTGTCCCCGGCACTGGCAGGCGGATTCGCAAACACGGGACCGCCAGGGGAGTCCCTGCCCCTGCATTCTGCCCTGGTTCTGCATACACTTCATGCTCATTTCTATTTCTAGTGCTCTTGTGGCGGTTTCCCTCCTATTTGATATTGTTTATAGACTTTTTGATAACCCCTCAGTGCTTTCTTTTGCTTAATAAAGCAACACATAGTAGTATATTGAGAAAACAACATAGAAGAAAATGAAAGCACGTGTAAGCTCACCACTGCAGCCGTGAAATGAAGACACTTGCTCCTTAAAAGGAAAGCTATGACAAATCTAGACAGTGCATTAAAAAGCAGAGACTTCACTCTGCTGACAAAGGTCCGTCCAGTCAAGGCTATGGTTTCTCCTGTGGTCACGTGTGGATGCGAGAGGTGGACTGTAAAGAAGGCTGAGCGCCGAAGAATTGATGCTTTTGAACTGTGGTGTTGGAGAAGACTCTTGAGAGTCCCTTAGACTGCAAGGAGATCCACCCAGTCCATCCTAAAGGAGATCAGTCCTGAATAAGCATTGGAAAGACTGGTGCTGAAGCTGAAACTCCAATATTTTGGCCACCTGATGTGAAGAACTGACCCTTTGGAAACTACCCTGATGGTGGGAAAGATTGAAAGCAAAAGGGGAAGGGGACGACAGAGGATGAGGTTGTCAGACAGCATCACCAACTCAATGGACATGAATTGGAGCAAACTCCGGGAGATTGTGAAGAGCAGAGGAGCCTGGGGGAAAGGCAATGGCACCCCACCCCAGTACTCTTGCCTGGAAAATCCCATGGGCGGAGGAGCCTGGTGGGCTGCAGTCCATGGGGTCGCTAACAGTCGGACAGACTGAGCGAATTCACTTTCGCTTTTCTCTTTCATGCATTGGAGAAGGAAATGGCAACCCACTCCAGTGTTCTTGCCTGGAGAATCCCAGGGACGGGGGAGCCTGGTGGGCTGCCGTCTATGGGGTCACACCGAGTCGGACACGACTGAAGTGACTTAGCAGCAGCAGCAGCAGAGGAGCCTGGTATGCTGCAGTCCACGGGGGGCCGCGGAGTCAGACACGACTGAGCGATTGAAAAACAACAACAGAAAAAAGTCACCACTCAGAAATGGCAATCACAGCTCACAACTTTTTGTCGCTGTGTTATGAGATGTGGGTCTGTGAATTTGTACAATACAAATTTGTATTGCTGTTTAAAATTCATGTTGTCTTGTGAACATTTAAAATGGTTTATATACATGATTTTAAACCATTCCATGATAGCATATCATTTGAAAGTAACATTTTATTTAACCATTTGCCTATTGTTGCATATTTAGCAGTTTATACAATTAAGACAAAAGTTCATTTTGTTTGTCTCTTACTGAACCACATGAAAAATTACACAACAGATTTTCACCAAACTTGGAGAGTATGGGATTTGTTCAAATACACAGATTCAAAATGTAAGCTATGAAGAAAAGAGTATATTCATGTCTTGGAACTTGACAGAGAAACGATAGGGAAGGGAAAATAATTTTCCTTCTACCTTGCTGAGTTCTAGGCTAGAACCTTCTGTGCCAAAAGACATTAACAAGAGAAAGACAAACATATTTATTAACATGTATACCTCACATGTACACGGAAAAAGCCCAGGAAAACTGAGTAACCCCAAGATGGCTCAAGCCACCACTTTAAGTACCATTTAGCTAAAGACAAAAAAAGATGTTAACAGAGAACTATATCCAGTATCCTGTGATAAAGCATAATGGAAAAGAACATTTTAATAGATATGTATAACTCAGTGATTTTGCTGTACAGCAGAAATTAACACAACCTTATAAATCAACTATACTTCAATTTTAAAAAAAGCCCATGCAACTATGAATAAAAAAAAAGAGTTGTTGCAAAAAGAAGGCCAGCTGTGGCAGGTTACCAGGGAAAGCGTGGTAAGCAAGGTAAGGCTCATTACGCAGCTTACACTGGTTATCTTCTCCGTTGATAAGCATTTCTGGACATTTAGACTCAAACTTCTCTTCCTCACTCAGAGAAGGAGACGTGTTTACAGTGACTCACAGTTTACATGTTTACAGTCTTTTGTAAAATGCATGCAGGCCTTACAAAAGGGCAATGTCTACTCCATTTTCAGAGCTTCTCTCATGCCTGCTATTTATTAAAGTAATCGGTTCAATATAATCCTTATGCCAAGAGGCCTATTTGGGGGTGGCGAGTTCTGCATCCTTCATACCGCAAGCTGATGCGCAGTCATCCTTGAGAACAACTGAAATAGGAAGAGCTCCACGACCGGAGGAGATGGGCACGTGTATTATGATGACTCCGCAGACGGAAATCAGACATGACGGCTTCCATCTCTGTGCCCCCGAGCAAACGACCTGAGGACAGCCAAACCTGATTATAGCCACTGATTTGGAGCCAAACTGCCTTCCAAGTGGGCAGCTCTGAGAGGAATATCGAGGGTATTTCTGTCCAGTAAAATGTCTGCATGATGGAAACCTGGGATATCTGCTGTCAAACTCTCGCAGGGAAGTGGGTGAGGGACAAGCCGCTCAGGCCACGGACGGGTGGACCTGTCAGTCCACCCGTCCTTCCTTCTGTCTCTCTAATCGTCTGTCATCTGGAGAGTAGCTGCCCTGGGTATCCCCAGCTTTATGAAGTAATCTTTCCCTTAAATATTTTAAAGAATGGTTGGCACTTACGTAACATGTATAGTAAGAGAAACTTTATGTTCCCTGATACCGTTGAGATTTCTTATAATTTCCAGCTGAATTAAAAAATTACTTGTATTTCAAAATGAAAGGAAATGGAAAAGGTCACACATCTCTTCTCTCTTTTCCCCACCCTCTTCAGCTCAAGTTAGAACACAGTCCCTCTCCTTTTTCACACAGGACTCTTCTCCCTTTGTGCAGTTATAAGTAGAATTTACTCCAGGTCTGGCATTAAGGCTGGGCTGCATGTCACTGGCCGGTTCTCATCCTGGGACCCTGGCCTCTGACCTGACTGGTTCATCTTTCCCTCCGCTCACTTCTCGCTCAGTTTTTCTCTTCTTTCTTCCTGTTTTACCCTTTTGCCATACCACGCAGCATGAAGGCTCTTAGTGTCCCAACAAGGGGTCACACTTGCGCCCCTGCGTTGGGAGCACAGAGCCTGACCAGTGGACCATCAGCCTTACTGGTCATCTCCCTTAATCTTTCCTTAGTCTGTCCCGCCAGGAGTTCCTGTTTGCTCCCATTTGTTGCTGTTGCTTTAGTCGCTCAGGTGTGTCCGACCCTTTTGCAATCCCAGGACTGTAGCCCTCCAGGCAAGAATACTGGAGTGGGTGGCCATTCCTTCTCCAGGGGCTCTTCCTGACCCAGGGATAGAACCTGCCTCTGCTGCATTGGCAGGCAAATTCTTAACCACTGAGCCAGGAGGAAGCCTCGTTCTTTGGCAAAGCAGTTAAATTGTCTGAGCATGTCTGTGGGCATCCTCTTTTGTACTCAGATGTCATCAAGATACTCGCTTAATCTTTGTTGGTTCTCCCTCTAAGAGGAATTCTGCAGCTAACGTTCATCATAATAAAAAACTTTCACCTATGCATGCATTGGAGAAGGAAATGGCAACCCACTCCAGTATTCTTGCCTGGAGAATCCCAGGGACGGGGGAGCCTGGTGGGCTGCCATCTATGGGGTCACACAGAGTCGGACACGCCTGAAGTGACTCAGCAGCGGCAGCATTCATCTGTATCCACGTGTCCATGTTGTCACCCAGCCATCCCTCATTTATCTAATCGGTCTACCCCTGCCGACGCCTGTACAGTCATCGCTCCACCCAACTCTCAGCCTCTCTGCTTTTCACCGACTCTCCCCAGCCCCCTCCAGACTAGAACACTCTTAATGGGAAGTTTCTCTCGGCTTTTTAAAGAGAAACTTAGGCTTTGCAAAAATAGCCATCAGCTGCCTTGAAATGATAAAGGGGAAAGAGATACGAGATGCATGGCGGGGAATGAGCAGTTATACTCTTCGCTTGGGCAAGAGAAGGACAGATAAAACCCAGATTAGAACAAAGCCAAGTGAGGTTCGGACCACTCACAGAAGGAGCTTGGCGGGGGAGGTTCGGACCACTCACAGAAGGAGCTTGGCAGGGGGCACACGTTCTCATAGATCAAAAGCTAGGGTGTCGGCGGAAATATACCCGTAATGCGAACATGCACACTCAGAAAAGCTTATCGTTTGTGTTTAGCTTGAATTTGGTCACCGTCCCACTGTACTGACGATAATAAAGTGAAAGTGAAGTCGCTCAGTCGTGTCCGACTCTTTGCGATCCCATGGACTGTAGCCTACCAGGCTCCTCCGTCCATGGGATTTTCCAGGCAAGAGTACTGGAGTTGTGTGCCATTTCCTCCCCCAGGCGATTTTCCTGACCCAGGGATTGAACCCAGGTCTCCTGCATTGCAGGCAGACGCTTTACGCTCTGAGCCACCAGGGAAGCCCGTGATGACAGGACAGCTGATACTTAACCTGTGAACTGTGGCAAGGTATTTCTGAGAGCGGAGTACCTTAGCAGGTTGCAGAGTTCAGAAACTGCAAAAAAAAAAAAAAAAAAAAAGACTTAGCAGCAGCAGCAGCAGAGGAGCCTGGTATGCTGCAGTCCACGGGGGGCCGCGGAGTCAGACACGACTGAGCGATTGAAAAACAACAACAGAAAAAAGTCACCACTCAGAAATGGCAATCACAGCTCACAACTTTTTGTCGCTGTGTTATGAGATGTGGGTCTGTGAATTTGTACAATACAAATTTGTATTGCTGTTTAAAATTCATGTTGTCTTGTGAACATTTAAAATGGTTTATATACATGATTTTAAACCATTCCATGATAGCATATCATTTGAAAGTAACATTTTATTTAACCATTTGCCTATTGTTGCATATTTAGCAGTTTATACAATTAAGACAAAAGTTCATTTTGTTTGTCTCTTACTGAACCACATGAAAAATTACACAACAGATTTTCACCAAACTTGGAGAGTATGGGATTTGTTCAAATACACAGATTCAAAATGTAAGCTATGAAGAAAAGAGTATATTCATGTCTTGGAACTTGACAGAGAAACGATAGGGAAGGGAAAATAATTTTCCTTCTACCTTGCTGAGTTCTAGGCTAGAACCTTCTGTGCCGAAAGACATTAACAAGAGAAAGACAAACATATTTATTAACAAGTATACCTCACATGTACACGGAAAAAGCCCAGGAAAACTGAGTAACCCCAAGATGGCTCAAGCCACCACTTTAAGTACCATTTAGCTAAAGACAAAAAAAGATGTTAACAGAGAACTATATCCAGTATCCTGTGATAAAGCATAATGGAAAAGAACATTTTAATAGATATGTATAACTCAGTGATTTTGCTGTACAGCAGAAATTAACACAACCTTATAAATCAACTATACTTCAATTTTAAAAAAAGCCCATGCAACTATGAATAAAAAAAAAGAGTTGTTGCAAAAAGAAGGCCAGCTGTGGCAGGTTACCAGGGAAAGCGTGGTAAGCAAGGTAAGGCTCATTACGCAGCTTACACTGGTTATCTTCTCCGTTGATAAGCATTTCTGGACATTTAGACTCAAACTTCTCTTCCTCACTCAGAGAAGGAGACGTGTTTACAGTGACTCACAGTTTACATGTTTACAGTCTTTTGTAAAATGCATGCAGGCCTTACAAAAGGGCAATGTCTACTCCATTTTCAGAGCTTCTCTCATGCCTGCTATTTATTAAAGTAATCGGTTCAATATAATCCTTATGCCAAGAGGCCTATTTGGGGGTGGCGAGTTCTGCATCCTTCATACCGCAAGCTGATGCGCAGTCATCCTTGAGAACAACTGAAATAGGAAGAGCTCCACGACCGGAGGAGATGGGCACGTGTATTATGATGACTCCGCAGACGGAAATCAGACATGACGGCTTCCATCTCTGTGCCCCCGAGCAAACGACCTGAGGACAGCCAAACCTGATTATAGCCACTGATTTGGAGCCAAACTGCCTTCCAAGTGGGCAGCTCTGAGAGGAATATCGAGGGTATTTCTGTCCAGTAAAATGTCTGCATGATGGAAACCTGGGATATCTGCTGTCAAACTCTCGCAGGGAAGTGGGTGAGGGACAAGCCGCTCAGGCCACGGACGGGTGGACCTGTCAGTCCACCCGTCCTTCCTTCTGTCTCTCTAATCGTCTGTCATCTGGAGAGTAGCTGCCCTGGGTATCCCCAGCTTTATGAAGTAATCTTTCCCTTAAATATTTTAAAGAATGGTTGGCACTTACGTAACATGTATAGTAAGAGAAACTTTATGTTCCCTGATACCGTTGAGATTTCTTATAATTTCCAGCTGAATTAAAAAAATTACTTGTATTTCAAAATGAAAGGAAATGGAAAAGGTCACACATCTCTTCTCTCTTTTCCCCACCCTCTTCAGCTCAAGTTAGAACACAGTCCCTCTCCTTTTTCACACAGGACTCTTCTCCCTTTGTGCAGTTATAAGTAGAATTTACTCCAGGTCTGGCATTAAGGCTGGGCTGCATGTCACTGGCCGGTTCTCATCCTGGGACCCTGGCCTCTGACCTGACTGGTTCATCTTTCCCTCCGCTCACTTCTCGCTCAGTTTTTCTCTTCTTTCTTCCTGTTTTACCCTTTTGCCATACCACGCAGCATGAAGGGTCTTAGTGTCCCAACAAGCGGTCACACTTGCGCCCCTGCGTTGGGAGCACAGAGCCTGACCGGTGGACCATCAGCCTTACTGGTCATCTCCCTTAATCTTTCCTTAGTCTGTCCCGCCAGGAGTTCCTGTTTGCTCCCATTTGTTGCTGTTGCTTTAGTCGCTCAGGTGTGTCCGACCCTTTTGCAATCCCAGGACTGTAGCCCTCCAGGCAAGAATACTGGAGTGGGTGGCCATTCCTTCTCCAGGGGCTCTTCCTGACCCAGGGATAGAACCTGCCTCTGCTGCATTGGCAGGCAAATTCTTAACCACTGAGCCAGGAGGAAGCCTCGTTCTTTGGCAAAGCAGTTAAATTGTCTGAGCATGTCTGTGGGCATCCTCTTTTGTACTCAGATGTCATCAAGATACTCGCTTAATCTTTGTTGGTTCTCCCTCTAAGAGGAATTCTGCAGCTAACGTTCATCATAATAAAAAACTTTCACCTATGCATGCATTGGAGAAGGAAATGGCAGCCCACTCCAGTGTTCTTGCCTGGAGAATCCCAGGGACGGGGGAGCCTGGTGGGCTGCCGTCTGTGGGGTCGCACAGAGTCGGACACGCCTGAAGCGACTCAGCAGCGGCAGCATTCATCTGTATCCACGTGTCCATGTTGTCACCCAGCCATCCCTCATTTACCTAATCGGTCTACCCCTGCCGACGCCTGTACAGTCATCGCTCCACCCAACTCTCAGCCTCTCTGCTTTTCACCGACTCTCCCCAGCCCCCTCCAGACTAGAACACTCTTAATGGGAAGTTTCTCTCGGCTTTTTAAAGAGAAACTTAGGCTTTGCAAAAATAGCCATCAGCTGCCTTGAAATGATAAAGGGGAAAGAGATACGAGATGCATGGCGGGGAATGAGCAGTTACACTCTTCGCTTGGGCAAGAGAAGGACAGATAAAACCCAGATTAGAACAAAGCCAAGTGAGGTTCGGACCACTCACAGAAGGAGCTTGGCGGGGGAGGTTCGGACCACTCACAGAAGGAGCTTGGCGGGGGAGGTTTGGACCACTCACAGAAGGAGCTTGGCAGGGGGCACACGTTCTCATAGATCAAAAGCTAGGGTGTCGGCGGAAATATACCCGTAATGCGAACATGCACACTCAGAAAAGCTTATCGTTTGTGTTTAGCTTGAATTTGGTCACCGTCCCACTGTACTGATGATAATAAAGTGAAAGTGAAGTGGCTCAGTCGTGTCCGACTCTTTGCGATCCCATGGACTGTAGCCTACCAGGCTCCTCCGTCCATGGGATTTTCCAGGCAAGAGTACTGGAGTTGTGTGCCATTTCCTCCCCCAGGCGATTTTCCTGACCCAGGGATTGAACCCAGGTCTCCTGCATTGCAGGCAGACGCTTTACGCTCTGAGCCACCAGGGAAGCCCGTGATGACAGGACAGCTGATACTTAACCTGTGAACTGTGGCAAGGTATTTCTGAGAGCGGAGTACCTTAGCAGGTTGCAGAGTTCAGAAACTGCAAAAAAAAAAAAAAAAAAAGTAAACTGAAAATATAGGCAGCACCTAGAGTTTGTATTATACCTCAGGACCCTTTTAGATCTGGTACTTGTTTTCCCTATTTTTCTTAATTGTGTTAAGTAGTTGAAGTGTTAGAAGAATAGGCCACATTGGAAATACATTGCTTTCTTCAAAACACCCTCCCTGTACCTTCACAATGACCGATTACTGCTTTTCTCTCCTTAGGCAGGGAAAGTTCTTCCGATTGGATACAGAGCTGCAACCTGCTTGACTGAAAAATTTCCCAGGGTGAGTGTTTTCAATACGCATTTGTGTGAATCTAAGATAAACAGCATTCAACATTCCTTATGAGACTTGCATAACTTTAATGTGGTCCATTTGGATTTTCTTTTTAACTATAAGACCTTCTGTTGAGTGTGAATGACGAAATGAAAATCCCAGACTTAGGATTTCCAGCTCTACGAAAGCTACTGGAATTTTCCATTTATTTAGACTGGAAAGAGTCTTTTATGGTATTCTTCCTAACCTAAATACTTCCTGGTTGTTTCCTAAATATGACTTATTTTTATTGGAGTATAACTGATTTATGATGATTTATGGTGTTCTGTTAGTTTCAGGAACACAGCAACGTGAATCATTTATATACCTACCTATATCCACTCTTTCTTAGGGTCTTTTCCCGTGAAGGGGGCGTGCCCTGTGCTCTACAGTAGGGTCTTACTGTTTGCCTATTTTATATGTGGCAGTGTGTATATGTTAACCCCAAGCTCCTAATCCATCCTCCACCTCCTTTCCCCTTTGGTAACCATAATTCTACATCTGTGACTCNATACCTATATCCACTCTTTCTTAGGGTCTTTTCCCGTGAAGGGGGCGTGCCCTGTGCTCTACAGTAGGGTCTTACTGTTTGCCTATTTTATATGTGGCAGTGTGTATATGTTAACCCCAAGCTCCTAATCCATCCTCCACCTCCTTTCCCCTTTGGTAACCATAATTCTACATCTGTGACTCTATTTCTGCTTTGTAGATAAGTTCGTTTTATCATTTTTCTAGGTTTCAGATATAAGGCATATCATGATATGCCTTTTTCTGTCTGACTTACTTCACTCAGTGTGATAATCTAGTGTGATATTTTCTGGATATAAGGCATATCATGATATCTGTCTTTCTCTGACTTACTGTGATAATCTCTAGGTCTATCCATGCTGCTGCAGCTAAATATAACTTTAAAAATATGTTGTTTATTTCCATTAAACAGCTTTCAAGATGTTTTATTACTGGGTGCTGGAGCTCCCCAGGTGCTTGTTATACTCATGTAGTGAAAGAGGTTGGTTGATTGGTATAGATCAGTCTTGCTGATATCAATCAACTGCACTTGATTCTATTTTATTCTTTCACTGTTGACAGCTAATGACCCCACCTGAGGCAAAAAAATTTTTCAACTTCAGATATCCACCCGTTGGAGCCGAAAGAGTATTTTACGGCAGAGCAAATGATCCCCAAATCGCACCTTCCTTGACACACGGAATAAGATCAAAAATTTCGATACCGGTAACTTCTTTTCTGTTTTTCCCTGTATGTTATTCACTTCCAAGGGGGAAAATGCACAAATGAAGTGTTAGTGAAATCATCACTTCCAACTTCCTTCCCGCTCTTAATGAAAAAAATTCAAGCAGCAGTAGGCAAGACAGTGAGCAGAAAGCAAGACAGTGAGTGTGGGAAAGTCAACGGCGTAAGCCCCAGACGCCCATTGTCTCCTTGGATGATGGTACAAGCTGAGCCGCACTTCATTTTCCCACGGTGGAAAGGGGTGGGCGTCCCCGATAGCTCAGCTGGTAAAGAATCCGCCTGCAATGCAGGAGGCCCCGGTTCGATTCCGGGGTCAGGAAGATCCCCTGGCGAACAGTCCCTGGGTCGGGAAGATCCCCTGCAGAAGGGCTAGGCTGCCCACTCCAGTACCCTTGGGTTCCCTGGCGGCTCAGCGGGTACAGAATCTGCCTGCAATGTGGGAGACCTGGGTTCGGTCCCCTGGAGAAGGGAAAGCTGCCCACTCCAGTGTTCTGGCCTGGAGAGTCCCGGGCCAGAGTCGGACACGGCTGAGCTGACACGTGCGCTTTCCTGTAAAGAGGGGTGCTGTCAAGGTTCGGGAGAGCGTGGCGAGGACGGAGGCTGGGCGCCGCTGCGGGAGACGGCAGCGCGCTGGTGCGTGAGCCGTGTGCACGCGCGGTCTCCGTGTTGTGCTCCGGGCTGAAAGCGCAGTCCCGGGGCGGAAGGCCGGCTCCCGCGCCTGCGGGGAGCCTGGGCGCTCGTCATTCCCGCTCCTCTGGAATATTCCAGCTGCGGGACCAGGGAGCTGCCCTCGTAAACCCTTCAGCCGCGGTGAAAAGTCACGTTTTGACGCGTCTAAGCTGCACAGTCCCAGTCCGATGGTGGGTTTGAGGGTGAGCCAAGGCAACCATCACGAAACGCTTTTCCACTGTCGTATTCTCTTCTCCCGGGCTGTTGAGTTTCAGTGTTCAGATTTCTTTCTTTTTTGGTTGTTACACCTTTGCTTTGTATGACTTCTTTAGGCAAAGGTATTGATCAACCCACAGCCTATAACAACGTTTCAACAGAAGATGAAAGATAACAAGGAGTCAGTATATTTTAGCAATCAACGGGCACCGTTAGGAAAATCTCATGATCAGACACCAGGATTGCCTAAAGGCCTGGACATACTCAACACGACATTTGGGACGGCAATCGTCAGAGGTAGTGGAAATCAGGGGTGGGAGGGAGTGTTAAATGTTTTCTTAGAAAATGGGGTTCGCTGTCCTCTTGGGGCTTATTTAGTGCTGGTGCACATGATGTCAAGAATGGAAGACAGGATCATAGCAAGAAAGTTACTCTGAGACCCAGAGGCCTTCGAGTGCATCAAGGCGGTGTGTCCAGGCAGTGAGTTCAGGGTTTGGAGAAGAGGTTCAGGGCAGAGCAGAGATGGTGCAGATGCAGGAAACAGACCCAGGAACGCCGATGCTGGGACCACCTGTGAGGGCTGCCATCCGCGCCCCCCCCCCCCCCCCCCCCCC
>SJYX01019120.1:293236-372840 GCA_006410675.1 Oreotragus oreotragus | reverse complement strand
GATGCTTTTGAACTATGGTGTTGGAGAAGACTCTTGAGAGTCCCTTGGACTGCAGGGAGATCCAACCAGTCCATTGTGAAGGAGATCGGCCCTGGGATTTCTTTGGAAGGAATGATGCTAAAGCTGAAACTCCAGTACTTTGGCCACCTCATGCAAAGAGGGATTGGGGGCAGGAGGAGAAGGGGACGACCAAGGATGAGATGGCTGGATGGCATCACGGACTCGATGGACCTGAGTTTGGGTGGACTCTGGGAGTTTGTGATGGACAGGGAGGCCTGGCATGCTTCGATTCATGGGGTTGCAAAGAATCGGACATGACTGAGCGACTGAACTGAAAATGCCTTCAGCAGTTGGATGAAACTGAGTATAGTTTTTCAATATATTTAATTATGTATTTATATTGAGGTGTTGTTTAGTTATGATGTCTTAGTGTCTGGTATGCAGCAAAGTGATTCAGCTATACACATGTAGGTTCTTTCCCATTATGTCTTATTATAGGGGCCTGCCCTCGCGCCTGCTGGGTGTGACTCGCATCCCCAGCATCCTCCCCAGTGACGAGCTTTGCCAATCTTTAGTTTTTGCTCAACTGAGAGACGAATTGTGCGAAGGAAATGGCAACCCACTCCAGTACTCTTGCCTGGAGAATCCCATGGAGGGAGGAGCCTGGTAGGCTACAGTCCATGGGGTCGCAAAGGGTCGGACACGACTGAGCGACTTCACTTCACTTTTGTTGTTGCTTTTGCTTACATCATTGGGGTCACTAGTGAGACTGAATAGCTGCGTCCTTATCATTTCATAACCTTTTGTGTGCGTGCACGCTCAGTCCTGGCTGACTCTTGGCAACCCTGGACTGTAGCCTGCCAGGCTCCTCTGCCCAGTAACCTTTTAGCTCTCCTCTAGTTTCAGTCTTACTTTCTTATCCATAAGTAGAGAACTAATACCACATAATGCTTGAAAAGTACAGTGTTAGATGTTAAAGGCCTCCCTGCTAGGTTCTCAGTTCTCAATCACCCTTCACATGTCTCTGCGATAAGCGATTATGATGGAATGTGAGGGTTGTAATGCAAATCTGAGTGAGAGGGGCTTCCGAGTGGTCCAGGCTAAGGCCGGGGCTCCCTCTGCGGGAGGCCGGGGGCGCGGACAGTGAACGCGGCCTCGCAGGTCTCAGCGGAGGGCAGAGCCCCGCTGGGGCCAAACGCTCCGCAGCGCATCCGCGGATCGGAATCTCTCACGTTGGTGGGCCTGAAGTTTTCATTTGTGTGTCGGTCTCTGCCTCATTTTTCTACTTTCCGAGAATCTACTCCCGGAACTCTCGCTCCACCGCCTCCCAGCTCTCATGGGAGGGTGCCTCTGTCTCTGTCGCCGAAGCTGGAGTTCCTGCGCTGTTACAGTCTCCCTCTTTCTCCCGCTGGCATATTCCTTGTTCCGGAGAACATCACGTGCCTCTTGCATAAAGCTGTGATGCTTCAGTCAGAAGTCTTCCCTTTTCTTTTCTTAGGAGAAGCAAAGAACCGGAAGTATGACCCGTCGAGTTTTCATAGATTTAACTTGTATGGGATCCCGACACCACATTTTAATGATGGAAGAAATATGGCAAAAACTTTACATTGGCTTCATGAACTACAAATGTAAGTATGTTGTGTCTGGGAACAAGTGCTCAGTTCAGTTCAGTTCAGTCGCTCAGTCCTGTCCGACTCTGCGACCCCATGAATCGCAGCACGCCAAGCCTCCCTGTCCATCACCGACTCCCGGAGTTCACTCAGACTCACGTCCATCGAGTCAGTGATGCCATCCAGCCATCTCATCCTCGGAACAAGTGTTAGATAAATGGCATATAGACTTAAAAATTAATTAAATTTGTTTTTTTAAGAGGTAAGGCATTGACACGGTTCAAACATAAAAATAATATAAAAAGATACACAGTGATATGTCTTCTAAACTATCCAGTTCCCCCAGAGATCACCATGACACTGGTTTTTTGTCTGTCTGTTTTTGACCATGTGGCTTGCAGGATCTTATTCTCCCACTAGGGGTCAAACCCAGGCCCCTGGTGGTGGAAGCGCAGAGTTCTAACCACTGGACAGGCAGGGAATTCCTTGCGTGTGAATCTGAAGTTATTTCATGCCTTTTCAGTAGATCAGAGGACTTCCCTGGTGGCTTAGATCGTAAAGCATCTGTCTACAATGCAGCAGACCCAGGTTCAATCCCTGGGTTGGGAAGATCTCCTGGAGAAGGAACTGGCAACCCGCTCCAGTACTCTTGCCTGGAGAACCTCATGGACGGAGGAGCCTGATAGGCTACAGTCCATGGGGTCGCAAAGAGTCGGACACGACTCAGCGACTTCACTTTCAGCAGATCAGAAGACATACATGAATGTTTTTTATCTATGGGACCCACCCTACTACGTTCCTTAAAGATCACGGGCTTTTGGGTAGATTGTCTCTACAAAGACAGCTTGTAATTGACATGTCATCTATCCTTCAGCTTTCTTTAGTAGTTAGGTGGGCAACTGAGCATCTGACTTTTACAAACTGTGACCTGTTTACACCTGCATTCTATACTTGACTACTTTCCTAAGATATTAAATACGTTTCCTTAGTTTTTCATTTCTTGTCTTATATCTAAGGCAACAAACAAAGTAAAATCCTCTATTTCCTACTGTGCTGAAAAAAACCAGAGGATTGAAAATGCTGGTGTAGTGGGTTAAATAGTAGCCTTCAAAGATGTCCACGTTCTAATTCCAAGAACCTGTGACGGTTATCTTATATGGGAAAAGGGTCCTTGTAAATGCAATTCAGTGGAAGCTCTTGAGATCATTTTGGATGATCTGTGCATGTGTGCTAAGCCGCTTCAGTCGTGTCTGACTCTTTGCGTACTGCGGCCCTCCAGGCTCCTGTGTCCGTGGGATTCTCCAGGCAAGAATATTGGAGTGGGTTGCTGTGCCCTCCTCCAGGGGATCTTCGCCACCCAGGGATGGAACCCAGGTTTCTCATATCTCCTGCATTGGCAGGTGGGTTCTTAACAACTAGCACCACCTGCGAAGCCCCTGGATGATCTGGGTGGGGCAAAAATCCAGTAGCAAGTGTCCTAATAAGGGAAAGGCTGAGGGAGACCCCACGTGCAAGGTAAGAGAAACCCAAATAAGGTGGTAGGTGTTGCGAGAAGACATCAGAGGGCAGACACACTGAAACCATACTCACAGAANCCTTTTCTCCAGGCCCATCCTGGCTCCCTTCTGGGGTGTGAGGGGCCTTTTCTCCGGGTACATCCTGGCTCCCTTCTGGGGTGTGAGGGGCCTTTTCTCTAGGCCCATCCTGGCTCCCTTCTGAGGTGTGAGGGGCCTTTTCTCCGGGTATATCCTGGCTCCTGGGTGTTGCTTGGGAGTCTTTGGTGCTGCTCGCTGTCTGCTGAGTCACCCCGGCCTCTGCCTCCATCGCCATGTGGTTTTCTCCCGTGTGAGCGTCTGTGCCCCCGCGTCCCCTTTTTATAAGAACTCTAGGTGTATTGGACTAAGGGTCCATCCTTCTCCAATATGACTACATTTTAATTATTCCTGCAGTGACCCTATCTCCAAATAAGGTCACCTCTTGAAGTACTAGGGTTAGGACTTTAACGTAAGAGTCTGGGAGGATACAATTCAACTCATAGATCCCGAAATCTCAGTATCAATCATGATGAATGCCGGTTATTTCGAAAGGCTCTTTTATGTTGGTCAAGATCCCTTTTTTGGAGTAAGGCCATGATTAAGGATTCACATGTTTTTCTTTACTGGATTTCATAGACACACTTTACATTCTGTTGTGATGGGATCTTGCTGTTCTCTGTGGAATAGTCGTGTCCAACAGAAATACAATCGTCATCATATGTATTTAAAAATTTTTAGTAGCCACATTAAGAAAAAGAAGCAAGTGCAATTAACCCTAGTAGTATATTGGGAATCCCCCGGCAGCCCAGTGGCCAGGACTCCGCGCTTTCACAGCTGTGGCCCAGGTTCAACACCTAGTTAGGGAGCTAAGACCCTGAGAGCCACAGGGAACAGCCAAAAGTGTTCTTTTAAAGAGTACATATTTATACTATTGTATGTACATGTAATACACAATACTTATCTCCAAAGCATTGCCATCTCAACGAGGAATCAGTATAAGATGACTAATTCAGTGTTTCACATTCTTTCTTTGGGTACTGACTAAATCTTTGAAATTGTGTATTTTACACTCACAGCACATCTCAGTTTGGACTGGCCACATTTCCAGTGCTCAGTGGCAGCTGCTATACTTAGAATGTCTGTTTTTCCCCTCGATTGATGTCCTAGGTTACCCCACATATGGCGTTCCAACCATTCGGTCGGATATTCCTGCCCCCCTAATTCGCCGAGTCAGCGACAGGACCAGTTATGGTGAGGAGGGAAATGCCTACTCACTGCTGCATCCTACCATCTTTGCCCAGAAAGGGGTGTTTGAAAGGGACTTCTTCAAGAGCAGATCCAAACAAGAGGTACCGCATGGGATTTCAAAAGGGTTGAAAGAAAGGCCAACTTCACATTGGCACACAAAGATGGAAAGGTTTATTTGCTTGAGCTCTTATATTATAAAAGTCATCAGGAGCCCCTCAGATTAGGATTCCTGAGGATCATGTGCAATTTGGTTGTGATATTTGCTACAGTTCTTCAAGTAGAACTTACTCTGATAAGGGGCATTTCTCTCATGTCATATATTCACCATGACCTATGTCTAAAAAGAAAAATGTTTTCCTATCATTCAACACTCTTCTTTGTTGAGTAAAAGCAAAGAGGCCCAGGACTTCCCTGGTGGTCCAGTGGTTAAGAATCCGCCCGCCAGTGCAGGGGACGTGGGTTCGATCCCTGGTGGGGAGATTCCACATGCCAGGAAGCATCTAAGCTCGCACGCTGCAGCCACTGGCCTGCGCTCTGGAGCGCACGCTCCGTAACGAGAAGCCCCCACCACGACTGGAGAGGAGACCTGCTCACCACACCTGGAGAGAGCCCACATGCAGAGACCCGGCACAGCCAAAGATAGTTTTTTTAAAAAGCAAAGATGTTCAGTCCCTTCCTTGTGTGAGTCTACCTGTGGTCGTGGTTCTCCAAAAACCACAGAGTACATGTGAGGAGGGCCCCTCTGCCTTCTCTGTGAGTTGTTATCTCAGGTGATTGAAACAGGCCCTGATTTAAAATGTTGTGCCTTGTTCTCATGTGTCAGCTCCACACGTGTCTTGTTTTTTTTTTTCACTTGGAAAACGTGGTCATCACGCCCCAGGTGATTTTCTTCCTACGCTGGGTTTCAAGCAGGTGCAACCGGCTAGGCCAGAATAGCCGCTGGGGTTCTGAGGGCCGAGAAGTAATAGCAGGTCTGGGTCAGAGCAGCCCGTCTGGATCTGCCATTGTAGAAGGCAAGTTGTGATCTAGGGAGCAACTCCTTTGAACTCTCAGATCCAGAGCTGGGAATGATGTGAACAGACCTACGATGCTTTCCAGGACTTCAGATGAAGGGTCCCTCAACTTACAAACACGCAGACTTAGTCATATTCATTGCAGTGATTCATCCCCACTGAAAGGGGGTTGGCAGAAAGGATGATGCTTGCTGGCTGGTCCCAAAGGAGGGACCCTCAATCCAGCACAGAGATGGTGGAGAGGAGACACCCACCTTTTCTCTTCCCTTAGTCACTCTAAGGGCCTATGAAGTGGGCTGACAGGGCTGACAAAAGAAATGAAAATCTGCTTGTTTCCTGATGCTTAAAATTCTTTTAACTAAAAAAAAAAATTCTTTTAACCAGTGAGTCATTGTTTATCTCATGATTCTAGGTAGAAAGTGAGAACCCAGAGGCTTGCACATATAGTATCCCAACCAAATGATATTCTAGAAAAGGCAAAGCCGTGGAGAAGTAGGAGGACCGGTGTGCCAGAGGCAGAGGCCCTTTGAGACAGTGTGATAGCGTAATGGTGTGTGCTAATCGCTTCAGCCGTGTGCGACTCTGCGGCGCTATGCACTGCTGTTCGTCAGCCTCCTCTGTCCGTGGGATTCTCCAGGCAAGATGCTGGAGTGGGTTGCCGTTCCCTTCTCCAGGGGATCTTCAGGACCCAGGGATCGAACGCTCGCCTCTGTCTCCTGCATTGGCTGGCGCGTTCTTTACTCTACCGCCACCTAATGGTGGATAGGCGTCATCATACATCTGTCAATATCCGTAGGTTATGCAACAGAGTGAACCTTAAGAACTGTGGACTTCAGTTAATAATACTGTATCAGTGCTGGCTCATCACTTGTAACAGATATACTACACTTAGTGCAGTGTTTCTGGTGGTCCTGTGGTTAAGACTCTGTACTTTCAATGCACCAGGGGTTTGATCTCTGTCTGGGAAGTAAAATCCCACATGCCATGTGGCACAGCCAAAAAAGAAAGAAAAAGATATTAATAGGGGCGTCCCTGGTGTTCCAGTGGCTAAGAATCCACCTGCCAACGCAGGGGACACGGGTTCGATTCCCGGTTCAGGAAGATCCCACATGGCGGCGAGCAGCTACGCCTGAGAGCCACAGTTACTGAGTCTGTGCTCTGGAGCCTGGGGCTGCACCTACCGGACGCAGGTGTCACAGCTACCGGACCCCACGCACCCTGCAGCCCGAGCTCCACCACAGGAGAGACCCCCTCCCTGAGAAGCCAGCGCACCGCAACGAAGACCCAGCAGGGCCGCGGATAAATAAACTTTTAAAAAGGACGAGTAACGAGGGAAACGGGGGCGCAAGCGATAGAGCGTATGGGAGCTCTCTCTAATGTCTGCTCAGTTTTTCTGGAAACCTAAAACTGCTCTAAGAAAAGTTTATTAAAAAAAAAAAAAAGGACCCCGAGGCCTGGTTGGAGAACAGCATCACCCTGAGATAGATGTGTCTGCCCAGTCGCTCAGCTCAGTCGTGTCCGACTCTTTGTGACCCCACGGACTGTAGCCTGCCAGACCCCTGTGTCCATGGGATTCTCCAGGCAAGAACACTGGAGCCGGTTGCCATTTCCTTCTCCAGGGGATCTTCCTGACCTGGGGATGGAACCTGAGTCTCCCGCATCTCCTGCACCGGCCGGCAGATTCTTTACCACTAGCGCCACCCAGGAAGCCCTTAGAACAGACGGGTTTCTGTTGGCTCCGCGATACCCAGGGTGGAGCAGAACCGCCTCCCAAGCAGCAGGGGAGGAAGCCGGGGAGGAGTCTGGGATGCCCAAGACCCCTCCTGGGCGCGCTCTGCAGGGACACCCCTTCCGCACAGAAGCCGCGCCGGGCCTTGGGTCGCAGCCCTGCTCTTCTGAGCCTAGAGTGGGGTCGATTTTACTGCTAACTTCCCACAAGACGCATCACGTCCAGGGGGCCTTCCAGTTGTCGGGTTCCGTTCAGGAGGTGTGTTCAGCAGCAGAACCGTTTCTGTGGCTTTCCCGGTTCCCGTCTAGCCACTCTCTCCGTTTCCTTCCTTGCTTCCCTCCTGTGTGCATTCTAGCAAATGCTTTTCCTCTTTTAGTTTCACTTCCCCCCCAAATCTTTCCTCCTCTTGCCTCAGTCTAACCTTTCTTCCCACTACTTGTTCTTATCTCTCCCTTCTTTCTTTTCCCCGGGACATATGAAGCCTGTTTCTCCCCCTCCCTTCTCTCTTTTACTGTTTCTCACTGCAGAGAGATGACTAATAGAGTTTGCTGGTTTTCAGTATACTCAGGTGTTTTTTTTTTTTGGGCCATGCTCCATGCCTTGTGGGATCTTAGTCCCCAGACCAGGGATGGAACCCAGGCCTGAGTCCTAACCCCTGGACGGCCAGGGAATTCCAGCATGCTCAGGTTTGGTCTGCTCACTTGCTCAAGCTTGCACACTCTCTCTGACAGTTGCATACCCACAAGTACGGTTAAGGTTTACAACAGGCCAGTTAGAGATGCTTCGTACATGTTCTTATTTTAAAAAAGAGAAACTAATATGCAGGGGTTTAGATAACACACGCAAGGGGTCACGGGGATAGAAGTCGAATCTAGTGAGGCTGCCGTCTGTAACTCTTTTTCTCCTTGAATTTGGCTGTCTTTATTTAAATTTTTTTAAATTTATTTTTTATTTATCTGTGGATCGAACCCACACCCCCTGCACTGGAAGCGCAGAGTCTTGAGCACTGTGATGCCTGGGAAGCCCCTGGCTGCCTCCCTTTAAGGTGGTCAGAAACACTAGACTCGAAAGGGGCTTTGTACATTGGCCAGTACAGCTGAGCACCCTCATACTCATTCGCGTTTACAAAATGATTCCTGAACTGAGAGGCCTGGAATTTTGGTATGTGCTTATTAATATACAATAAGCACACACACACATATCCACACACACACATCCACACACTTTTTAAGGGATAAATGTCCATAGTCTTAGATTTGCCAAGATATTTTTAAAAATACAGACTAAAATACCCATAAATCTTGGTCTGACTTCAATGTTTCCCCCCTCCTAGATTTCAGAGATGTTATGTAACATTGGTGTCAAGCTTTCTGAGGATGAATTTGAAAACGTATGGAATCTGGCATCAAAAAAACACCACCGAGGAGAAGTTTGTGTTGAGAGCATCAGAAATGTCCTGGATGAGTTACAACATGCAGAGCGAGCCAAGTGCAAAGTGGCCACGTGATCTTTGTGGGGTTCACTCATTTAGATCAAAGAATTGCTACATCTGTGTTCACTTAATATGTTCAGTCCATTCTGGTTTTAGATACTATAATTCAGCAATCACTGTGGTAGGGCTCATATGCCTGGATGCAATTGCTAATAAATTTGATTTTGAATTTAAAAATTTATTTTCTTGTTTCCTATAAAGCACCAAAGAACTTGACAAGCACCAGGAGTTAACCTTTAACTGCACCCAGGGTGTAGCTCAGAATATATTGGAAGTTTGTCCATGTTTAGTGTGCTTAAGAGTTCTCAGCATTTTGGTGGGCGCTCTGAGATTCAAAGTCTGGTTTGGGACACCGCAGTCACAAGATTTTGCCTTCAGCCTTCTGTTGTTTTTCTCTTTAGGCGTCACCATGACACAGCTGAAGCTTGGTGGGCTTCTATGTCTCTGTCAGCATCTGAGGAAAACAGATTTAATTACAAGGAGTGGATTCAGGGAGAAAAAACTTAACTTCAAACAAAGACAATGGCTGGTGGCTTTTCACATCTATGTCCAGAAAAGCATCCTGTCCTTGAAGTATCTGAAGAGGACACAGCTGACCACAGCGTTAGCTATGTAGCTCCAGAGAGCTGTTAGTAGCAAACTGCGCAGAATCATTCCCTCCCTTATGCCTCATCTCTTTTTAAATTTTAATCGATTAATTAGTGTTTGGTGGGGCTGGGTCTTCGTTGCTCTGCGCGGGCTTTCTCCAGCTGTGATCGAGGGTGGCCCTCTGGTTGCGTGTGTGCGGCCTCTTTGCAGTGAGGGGGATCTAGAGTGCTCTCAGGGGCCCTGTTGGTGGTGGCTGTGGGCCCCAGAGTGTGTGCTCGGGGTAGTGGCCCAGGGGCTTAGCTGCTACTGGCGTATCGAATCTTCCTGGACCAGGGATTGAACCTGCATCCCCTGCACTGGCAGCCAGATTCTTATTCACTGTGCCAACAGAGCTGTTCACTTTGGCTCTCTGCTGTGCAGATGTGACGTGGGAGCCTGGATGAGCTCCAGGTGGCGACGGGAGTGTGATCCAGGCTGGGTGTGCTCTGCATCAGGACAGCACCCGAGTGGGCTGAACCCATGACAGAGGCTTTCTTAGTAAAATCACTTGATGAGCTGAATGATCAATGACATGTATTCTGCCTTGACCTTTTGTTGCTTGCCTTTTTGTCTGTTACTGAAACACGACTCTTTAACATAGATGTTGTGGTTATGCTGCAGTCTGTGGTTGCTGTTCAGTGCTCAGTCATGTTGGACTCTTCGCAACCCCATGGACTGTGTGTGCGTGCCAGGCTTCCCTGTCCTCCGCTCTCTCCTGGAGTGTGCTCAAATTCTTGCCCATTGAGTTGATGATGCTACCTGACCATCTCATCCTCTGTCACCCTCTTCTCCTTCTGCCCTCAATCTTTCCCAGCATCAGGGTCTTTTCCAGTGAGTCAGCTCTTCACACCAGGTGACCAGAGTATTGGAGCCTCAGCTTCAGCATCAGTCCTTCCAATGAATATTCAGGGTTGATTTCCTTTACAGTTGACTGGTGTGAGCTCCTTACAGTTCAAGGGACTCTGAAGTCTTCTCTAGTTCAAAAGCATCAATTCTTCAGCACTCAGCCTTCTTTATTGTCCAGCTCTCACATCCGTATGTGACTCCTGGAAAAACCATAGCTTTGACGATACAGACCTTTGTCAGCAAAGTGACGTCTTTGCCTTTTAACACCCTGTCTACGTTTGTTCATAGCTTTTCTCCCAAGGAGCAATCGTCTTCTAATTTCATGGCTGAAGTCGCCATGTGCAGTGATGGCGAGTTAATTTCTTACCTTTGGCTATAATCAGAAGGTATGAAGAACTGTAACCTCAATCAAGTTTCATGCCTTCGTGATTTCTAATTCATTGTTAATGTCCTTTCTGCCTTTTGCTACAGCGACACCTTTTTCCTAAGCTGTATTGCATCGGGTATTGAGATCTGATTTCTTGATTCCCATTTGCAGAGATCGTGGTCCCTAGTATGACATGCTCTTCTCGTCCTATGCTTCTCTGACTACAGAGTGTTTAATTTGTTTTTAAAGTTTTACTTTTCTGTTATGTGTGTGTGTTTGCTGAGCCGGGCCGCTGTCTTGCTTCGGAGCGCGGGCCTCTGTCGCGGCGGCCTCTCCTGCGGCGCGTGCGCTTGCTGGGTGCTTGGGCCTCAGGGGCTGCAGCCCCGGGCCCTAGAGCGCAGGGCTTGTTGCCCCGCAGCACGGGGCATCTTCCTGGAGGAGGAATCATACCTGGGTCTTCTGCCTTGGCAGGCGGATTCTTTACCACCGGGGAAGCCCCTGAAAAGTGTTTTGAAGCTTAGCGATTTTGGTTCATCAGCCATTCCCCTTCTGAGGAGCAGATTGGGAGCGTCAGACACGATTGGTGTGAATAATCGTGTCCACTGCCTCTGTGACTGGGAGACTCTGACCCTTACAAAGCGGTGGTGTTCTTACTTATAAAAGGGAAATAACAGAGGGCTTCCCTAGCAGCCTGTAAGCTGGTTTCGATCATTTCGGAGCTCTTAGGCACCGTTTTAGCTCAGGAAATACCACCGGAAGGCCCGTGTTTAGGTTGTAGCTCATCTCAGCCGCTCCTAAGCAGCCCTCTGTCCCCACCTGCTCACGGGATCTTTTCGGTGGCCTCTCGGCTTTGTCTGCATCCTCGCGATTCTTGGTTTCCTTAACAAGGCGTCTGTGGTTGATTTTTAAATTATTATTAATTTATTGTTTATTGAAGGATGATTTGATTTTGGCAGATTCAATTCCCCTTGGCCTACTGCTCTAGGTAATTCAGAGTACCGATCATGGCCAGTCTTCACTTTTCCATAGCTTTGAGCAGAGCTCCTCATTCTGTTTTTTTTTTTATTTTTTATATGCACACCCATACAGTCTGCTGGGATTTTTTGTTGTGATCATATTGACTCTAAAGATTAACTGACATTTCGATAATATTGTGACTTCCAAACAATAAATATGGTCCAACATGCATTTATTTAGCTTTTGTTTATTTTGGTAAATACTTTTTAGCTTTTCATTTTCTTAGATTTTTTAATTTTAATTTTTTATAAAAATTTTAGAGAATTTATAAAAGTAAAAAAATTGTAAAAACCCTAAATACCTATGTTTAGATTAAAATATTTCTAACACTTTGATAGTTTTATTCCATCTATTCCCCCTATCATTTCATGGTTTTGGTTTTAGGTTTTCATGATAATGCTGTGACTTCCAAACAGTAAATATGGTATATCCATGCATTTACTAAGCTTTTCTTTATCTCAGTAAACACTTTTTAGTTTTTCATATATATACCTTGGAGGGACACACCGTGAAACTTGTGGGATCATATTTCCCCAACCAGGAATCGAACCCAGACCCTGGCAGTGAAAGCAACAAATTCCAACCTTCCATGTTGACATGTTTTACGTCTTCTATCAGATTTATTTCTGTGGTTTTTGTTTTAATGCTGTGATAAATTCTATCAGCTTTTAAATAGACTTGGCATGTATTTGCGTACGTTAAATCTGCTCTTTTAAAGTATGCAAGTCCAGAGTGCTGACAAACGCACGGAGGTGTGTAACCACCGTCACAAACAGAACACAGGAACGCTGTGCCACGTCTCAGAAGTTTGCACTTTCCCTTCCTGCTCTGGCCCCTGCAGCGGCTGGTCTGCTTTTCGTCCTGTAGTTTCACTTTTCAAAATGTCCTATCGGTGGACTCACGGAGATTGTAGCTAGCCCTTTGCGAGCAGCTTGCTTCACTTAGTACAATGCTTCTGAGATCCATCCGCGTCGCTGCGTGGATCAGCGCTGAGTGGTTTTCCACCGCGTGGATAGGCTATAATTTGTCTCTCCATTCACCAGTTAAAGACGTGTCTTGAGTTGTTTCCAGCTTTTGGCAAGTCTGAAGAAAGCCGCCATGAATAATCATGTATAGGTTTTGCACAAAGGTAAGTTTTCGTTTCTCTTGGAGAAACGCCTGTGGTAAGGTTGCTGGGCCATATGGTAAGCATGTGTTCAGTCTGATGAGAGACTGAGGACCTGTTTTCCGGAATGGCTGTACGGTCTTGTGTCATCACCGGCAGTTTAAGGAGCTTTAGCGCATCCTGGTGTTGCCAGTTTTTTTCTTCGTCAATTTTGTCATCCTGTTTGGTGGCGGTAGCAGCGCGTTGTGCTCCTGTGATGGCTGAAAGGTATAACCGCCTTTCTTCCTCGTTGCTCAGGCCAGCACCTTCTTCGGTGAAGTGTCGGTTCTAACATGTTGCCTTTTCTTCTTTCCTTTACAAATTGACTTGTTTTCTTATTATTAAGTTTTGAGAGTTTAAAAAATGCATTCTGGATACAAGTTCCTTATCAGCTTTGGGTTTTGAAGATATTTTTAAAAGGAAGTTTTGAATTCTGATGAAGTCCAGTTTTATCAATAATATACTAAAGTTGCCAGAATTCTTGAAATTGAAGATTACAAATGTAAGGTGAGATCGATCACTCAGTTTTGTGTTTATGTTCAGTTAGTTTCTTCATCTGCAACCGCTGAACTTCAGATCTGGAGTAAGTGGAGCTCTGGATTTAGTCAGGGTAGGAATTTCACCTGGTGAATGAGATGGTGGGAAGATAAAGGAGCTGAGTGCATGCAAGGGTGTGATTGTAGTGACTACCGTGGAAGCTAAGGTGGGTAAAGAGGATGCTCAGAAATGAAAGGGTAGTGAAAAACGGCAGAGTCAGTGGATCGGACCATTCTAGCGGGTCGCGCACACACACACACACACACACACACACACAATCTAGAAAAACAGGCGATGGGGATCTGAGAGTGGAACGCTTGCGTCTGAGATCCTGGAGGTGGTGGGGTTGGTGATAATGTTTGGGATGTGACAGCGGGCATGGGTGACTGATGGTGGTGGAGAGTAAGGCTGTTGGAGGAGAAGAGCTCAGAACGTGAGAAGTCAGGAGCTGAGTAGGGGGACCACCTACAGGAATGCTGATGTTGCCAAAGAAGGGGCAGGGGAGGTGGCAGGCCAAGTTACGGGCACCTTTGAAGTCACGGTGAAAGCTACACACTCTCATTTTATTTTCAAAAGCCTTTTTATTTTGTACTGGAGTATAGCCAGTTAAACATGTGCTAATTTCAGGTGGACACCAGAGGGACTCAGACATGCATACACATGTATCCATTCTCCCCACAAACCCCCTTCCATCCAGGCTGGCACGTGGCGCTCAGCAGAGTTCCGCGTGGCATACAATAGGTCCTTGTTGGTTATCCGTTTTTCCAACCCTAAACTTCCCCCCAACAAACATAAACTCGTTTTTCAGGCCTCTAAGTTCATTTTTATTATTTCTTTTTAGAGTCTGCATATAAGGGATGCCATATGATATTTCTCTTTCTCTGTCCGGCTTACTTCACTCAGGATGACAGTCTGTTCGTCCATCCATGTTGCCGTAAATGGAATTATTTCATTTGTTTCAATGGCTAATATTCCATTATATGTAACGCCCATTATATATATATACACGGCACATCTTTTCCCATTCATCTGTCGACTGTCGTTTAGGTTGCTTCCAGGTCTTGGCTATTGTAAGTAGCGCTGCAGTGAGCGCTGGGTACACGGGAGCGTTTAGGAAAGTGCAGATACGCATGCACTTTCGGTTGTGTACTGTTCAAGCCCCTCATGGGTGGATACCTAGACCAGGCTGAAGAGTAAAGCAGCTCTGCTCCAAATCTTAGGCTTATCCTTAGCTTACCGTATCCTTCTCTCCCCCCCTCCGTCTGGTCTTCGGGTCCCTTCGTTCCGTCCTTCCGCCTGCCTGACCACCACTCCTTGAACCGGGTTCAGACCCTCTGAGAGCCCTGGCCTCCGAGCGGTCCGCGCCGGCGCTTCCCAGCCTGGCCCCGCCGCGCTCGCGGGGAAGCGCTTCGCCAGACCCGGCCCTTCCCGGCGTCCGGGGCGGTCCGCGAGGACGCCTCCTTTCCTCGCTCAGGGGCAGCAGCCAGCCTGCAAAGGAACACTTCCGCCGCTAAGCCAGCGGCGGGTCTGTTTGGATTGTGAGCCCCATCTCAGTGAAACAAGCACAGCAGGATGAAACCCTCAGGCGAGGCGTAAATACATGTCCAGATATTCCACCATGTGCTCGCCTAACCAGGGTTCTAGAGTTCAGGATGCTCTTGTTAATAGTACAGTGTGTTTAACTCGTGAAAGCTTTAGAAAGCCAGTTTCCTAGCCCAAATAAACCCAGTAGATTTCCCTCACAAAATAGCTGTTAATGACACACGGAGAAACTTGTTGAAAATATTGTGTGGACCGATAAAAGGTGATTCTGTTTTATGTAGTAACCGCTGATGAAAACTCACTGTGGCTTGATGTGAAGGGCTGGGCTGCTTGGAGGTTAACACCCTGGTCGTAAACCAACAACGAGGGTGAACCTGGAGGGCGTTCCTTCTATATGAAACGTTTACAATAATAACCTCGTAAAAAATACTGGGATCTTTTTAAGGCTCATTTATTTCCTGGCTAAGTGGCAATTTCCCATCACTCAAAATGCTAATACTCCTGAAACACTAGGGATAATCCAATTCATGTATGTTTGGAAAAAAAAANATAATCATGTATAGGTTTTGCACAAAGGTAAGTTTTCGTTTCTCTTGGAGAAATACCTGTGGTAAGGTTGCTGGGCCATATGGTAAGCATATGTTCAGTTTTATGAGAGACTGAGGACCTGTTTTCCAGAATGGCTGTATGGTCTTGTGTTATCACCGGCAGTTTAAGGAGCTTTAGCGCATCCTGGTGTTGCCAGTTTTTTTCTTCGTCAATTTTGTCATCCTGTTTGGTGGCGGTAGCAGCGCGTTGTGCTCCTGTGATGGCTGAAAGGTATAACCGCCTTTCTTCCTCGTTGCTCAGGCCAGCACCTTCTTCGGTGAAGTGTCGGTTCTAACATGTTGCCTTTTCTTCTTTCCTTTACAAATTGACTTGTTTTCTTATTATTAAGTTTTGAGAGTTTAAAAAATGCATTCTGGATACAAGTTCCTTATCAGCTTTGGGTTTTGAAGATATTTTTAAAAGGAAGTTTTGAATTCTGATGAAGTCCAGTTTTATCAATAATATACTAAAGTTGCCAGAATTCTTGAAATTGGAGATTACAAATGTAAGGTGAGATCGATCACTCAGTTTTGTGTTTATGTTCAGTTAGTTTCTTCATCTGCAACCGCTGAACTTCAGATCTGGAGTAAGTGGAGCTCTGGATTTAGTCAGGGTAGGAATTTCACCTGGTGAATGAGATGGTGGGAAGATAAAGGAGCTGAGTGCATGCAAGGGTGTGATTGTAGTGACTACCGTGGAAGCTAAGGTGGGTAAAGAGGATGCTCAGAAATGAAAGGGTAGTGAAAAACGGCAGAGTCAGTGGATCGGACCATTCTAGNCTGAACTTCAGATCTGGAGTAAGTGGAGCTCTGGATTTAGTCAGGGTAGGAATTTCACCTGGTGAATGAGATGGTGGGAAGATAAAGGAGCTGAGTGCATGCAAGGGTGTGATTGTAGTGACTACCGTGGAAGCTAAGGTGGGTAAAGAGGATGCTCAGAAATGAAAGGGTAGTGAAAAACGGCAGAGTCAGTGGATCGGACCATTCTAGCGGGTCGCGCACACACACACACACACACACACACACACAATCTAGAAAAACAGGCGATGGGGATCTGAGAGTGGAACGCTTGCGTCTGAGATCCTGGAGGTGGTGGGGTTGGTGATAATGTTTGGGATGTGACAGCGGGCATGGGTGACTGATGGTGGTGGAGAGTAAGGCTGTTGGAGGAGAAGAGCTCAGAACGTGAGAAGTCAGGAGCTGAGTAGGGGGACCACCTACAGGAATGCTGATGTTGCCAAAGAAGGGGCAGGGGAGGTGGCAGGCCAAGTTACGGGCACCTTTGAAGTCACGGTGAAAGCTACACACTCTCATTTTATTTTCAAAAGCCTTTTTATTTTGTACTGGAGTATAGCCAGTTAAACATGTGCTAATTTCAGGTGGACAGCAGAGGGACTCAGACATGCATACACATGTATCCATTCTCCCCACAAACCCCCTTCCATCCAGGCTGGCACGTGGCGCTCAGCAGAGTTCCGCGTGGCATACAATAGGTCCTTGTTGGTTATCCGTTTTTCCAACCCTAAACTTCCCCCCAACAAACATAAACTCGTTTTTCAGGCCTCTAAGTTCATTTTTATTATTTCTTTTTAGAGTCTGCATATAAGGGATGCCATATGATATTTCTCTTTCTCTGTCCGGCTTACTTCACTCAGGATGACAGTCTGTTCGTCCATCCATGTTGCCGTAAATGGAATTATTTCATTTGTTTCAATGGCTAATATTCCATTATATGTAACGCCCATTATATATATATACACGGCACATCTTTTCCCATTCATCTGTCGACTGTCGTTTAGGTTGCTTCCAGGTCTTGGCTATTGTAAGTAGCGCTGCAGTGAGCGCTGGGTACACGGGAGCGTTTAGGAAAGTGCAGATACGCATGCACTTTCGGTTGTGTACTGTTCAAGCCCCTCATGGGTGGATACCTAGACCAGGCTGAAGAGTAAAGCAGCTCTGCTCCAAATCTTAGGCTTATCCTTAGCTTACCGTATCCTTCTCTCTCCCCCCTCCGTCTGGTCTTCGGGTCCCTTCGTTCCGTCCTTCCGCCTGCCTGACCACCACTCCTTGAACCGGGTTCAGACCCTCTGAGAGCCCTGGCCTCCGAGCGGTCCGCGCCGGCGCTTCCCAGCCTGGCCCCGCCGCGCTCGCAGGGAAGCGCTTCGCCAGACCCGGCCCTTCCCGGCGTCCGGGGCGGTCCGCGAGGACGCCTCCTTTCCTCGCTCAGGGGCAGCAGCCAGCCTGCAAAGGAACACTTCCGCCGCTAAGCCAGCGGCGGGTCTGTTTGGATTGTGAGCCCCATCTCAGTGAAACAAGCACAGCAGGATGAAACCCTCAGGCGAGGCGTAAATACATGTCCAGATATTCCACCATGTGCTCGCCTAACCAGGGTTCTAGAGTTCAGGATGCTCTTGTTAATAGTACAGTGTGTTTAACTCGTGAAAGCTTTAGAAAGCCAGTTTCCTAGCCCAAATAAACCCAGTAGATTTCCCTCACAAAATAGCTGTTAATGACACACGGAGAAACTTGTTGAAAATATTGTGTGGACCGATAAAAGGTGATTCTGTTTTATGTAGTAACCGCTGATGAAAACTCACTGTGGCTTGATGTGAAGGGCTGGGCTGCTTGGAGGTTAACACCCTGGTCGTAAACCAACAACGAGGGTGAACCTGGAGGGCGTTCCTTCTATATGAAACGTTTACAATAATAACCTCGTAAAAAATACTGGGATCTTTTTAAGGCTCATTTATTTCCTGGCTAAGTGGCAATTTCCCATCACTCAAAATGCTAATACTCCTGAAACACTAGGGATAATCCAATTCATGTATGTTTGGAAAAAAAAATCTGGTTAAGCAGGTGATTCTCTTTTAATAATATCTGTCCTGCCAGCAATAAGACAGTCTCAGGTGCAAATAAATACATCAACAAACAGATTTTCTTTAAAGCACATGGGGTCTCATATCATTTCCAAATTAGCCAGTTAGCATGATGCTATTGGAAGAGCTAACTAAAATGTGCATTTAGACTCAGAAAATGTTTCCTGAGAGTAATCTGCAGCTTCCAGTCCTTATTTCACTGGTAATTACCTGATTTTCCACTCTGTAGACAGAGGTGAGTACACCTTCATCCTGGCAGCGGGAAAGCTTCTTTCTCTCCTGGGTTTGTTTGTTCTAGCCGCTAAGTCATTTCAGACTCTTTGTGACCCCCATGGACTGTAGCCCACCAGGCTCCTCTGTCCATGGGATTTCCTAGGCAAGAACACTGGAGTAGATTACCATTTCTTTCTCCAGAGGATCTTTAAGACCCAGGGATTGAACCTGTGTCTCCTGCATTGGAGGTGGATTCTTTACCACTGAGCCACCAGGGGGGTAAGTTTACATTTATTAATACCAATACTTCAAACTGATCAATAAACTTACTTTAAAAAAAAGAGCTCCCCACACTAACTCTCCCAACTGTTTGAGGGATAACTGACTAGTACAAAATTTAAGACTAAAAGCGTTGTCCGGAAATCCAGGCTGTAATTCGTCCTGTTAGAAATATCCCTGGTAAGTTCATCACGTTTTTTTTTTTTAAATAAATTTTTAATTGGAGGATACTTGCTTTACAATACTGTGTGCACAGCCTCTCTCTCCAGCTGCAGGGAGCAGGGCTGGTCTCTGGTTGGTGGTTCCCTTGCGGTGGTGTGCACAGGCTTTCGCCAGCTGCAGGGAGCAGGCCTGGCCTCCCGCTGTGGCGGTTTCCCTTCTGGTGGTGTGCAGGCGCTAGGCTCTTGGGCTCTGTGGTTGCAGTGCACAGGCTTAGTTGCCCTGGGACATGTGGGATCTTCTCAGACTAGGGATCGAACCTGTGTCCCCTGCACTGGCAGGTAGATTCTTCACTGCTGGACCACCAGGGACATCCCTAAAAATCTTGACAAAGTTAAAAAGATAAAAATAAAATAAAAAAGAAATACTGAACTATTGAGATTTATAGATAGAAGGATTTTGCTGGGGTGGAGTTTGGGGAGGACAGAAGGTGAACAGGTCATCCATGTTTGAGAACTAGTGCCTTTAGCTTTTACTGTGCGTATGACTCACCCGTATAGAGCTGGTTAGAACGCAGACTGTTTTTGTAGGTAGGTTGGGGTGGGCTCGAGACTCTGCATTTCTAATGTTTCCAGGTGATACAGTGTTGCTGGTTAGCCATCACTCTTGGAATGACAAAGCTATAAGCTTTCCTGTAATCCCCGGCTCGATGCAGACCAGTTCTTCCGTTAGTCACCCTCCCTGCTGGTATCGCTCTGACTATTCACCCACCTGCTCTCTTATCAGGCGTGCAGGCATTCCCTCTCTCTGGGTAGCATTCACTTCAGTTTTAAAAATAACTTTTTAATTTTAGAACCGTTTTAGGTTTACAGAAAAATTAAGATAGTCCCTCCACAGTTTCCCTTATGATTAACTTCTTAAAAAGTAAGAACCATTACAAGAAATTACAAGGTCTGACAAACCTAGACAGTGTAGTTAAAAGAGCAGAGACATCACTTTATTGACAAAGGTCCATAGTCAAAGCCATGGTTTTTCTGGTAATCATTTACAAATGTAAGAGCTGAACCATAAAGGCCAGAGAATCGATGCTTGTGAGCTGTGGTGTTGGACAAGATGCTTGAGAGGCCCTTGGGCTGCAAGGAGATCTAGCCCGTCCATCCTAAAGGAGGTCAGTCCTGGGTGCTCATTGGAAGGACTGATGCTGAAGCTGAAGCTCCATTACTTTGGCCACTTGATGTGAAGACCTGACTTGTTGCAAAAGACCCTGATGCTGGGAAAGATTGAAGGCAAGAGGAGAAGAGGGCAGCAGAGAATGAGATGGTTGGATGGCATCACCGACTCAATGGACATGAGTCTGAGCAAAGTCTAGGAGATAGCGAAGGACAGGGAAGCCTGGCGTCAGAAAGAGTCGGACACGACTTAGCACCTGAACAGCGGCAACAGCAGTAACAAGGAATGAGCCAGGGCTGCTAAGTCACTTCAGTCGCGTCCGACTCTGTGCGACCCCATGGATGGCAGCCCACCAGGCTCCCCTGTACTGACACGTTATTATTCACCAAAGCCCCCACTTTGTTAGATCTCTCATTGCCTTTTAGTCGCTCAGCTGTGTCTGACCTTTTGCCACCCCGAGGCTCCCTGATCTTCACCTGATGCCCTTTCTCTGCCCCAGGACTCCACCCAGGACACCACGTTCCGTTAGGGTCTTCTTGGCTAAGGTAGTTTTCCAGACAGGACCTTGTTTCTGAGAGCGACAGTTCTGAGGAGCGCTGGTCAGGTACTTGTAGAATATCCCTCAATTGAGAATTGTCTGATTCTTTCCCCTTGTGATTAAATGTTATGGGAATTACATGTTCTTGGGGGGAATACCACAGGAGGAAAAGATTCATCCTCGTCACATCTAAGGGCCATACTGTTGAGATTATTTGTCATGGTTGCTGTTGGCCTGGATTTCTTGGCTAAGGCAGTGTTTTCAAATCTTTCTTTTGTCAAGTTCCCGTTTTCCCACCTTCTCCATCCGGCAGGCAGTCTCCATGTGCAGCCCACACTTAAAAGTCATATTCTACCTCTCTGAGGGTGGGGTGCCTCCATAAATTATTTGCAGTTCTGCATGGGAGATTTGCATATTTCCCCCATTTATATGTTTATTTCATCATTTATTTATATCATTTATTTTATACTCTGGGTTATAACCTCATACGACTTAATTCTGTCATTCAACTTTTCCAAGTGTTTTGTTTATTTTTTTNCACCACCCCTGTGCTTCCAGCCGCCAGGAGGGAGCCCGAGTCACTCAGGAGGGGGCCGCTGCTCCTGAGCCTGGTGGAACCCCTCAGCTCCTCCCCAGGCTCCAGGGAGACTCGGCCGGTGCCCCCCTTTGGGCTCTGTGCCAGGGGACCCCGTAAGCGCAGCCCTGCGCACAGGAAATAGATCCAGGTGATGAGCAGAATCAAAGCCACCGGGATGTAGAAGGCGCCTAGGCTTGGGCGCCACACCAGCCAGCAGCTGCGGGGAGACACGGCGTGTATGAGGTGGGGCCCCGAGGCCGGGTGGGTGGGGAGGCGGCTCGGGCCATATGCAGGGGTTGGGGCTGGGTGACTGGCTGGGCAGGTGGGTGGTGCACCGCGTGGTGAGGAGTAGAAGGCACCCCGCCAAGCAGGGAGGTCAGAGACCGGGGCAAAACGCTCACTAGGGGCTGTGGTCCCGGTAGTTGTGGATGTTGACAGCAGCCGTGATGCCACAGATAATGAGCGGGATCCCTCCCGCGATCAGATAGAACCTGGAGAGAGGGGGTTTGGGGGTCAGAGAGATGGGGAACAAGGAGGGGACCTGGTACTCGGAACCCTCACCGAGGGGCCTCCGCCCCATCCTCCTTCCCCGAGAAACTGTGTGAGAGTTTTGTGTTTTTTTTCCAGGGATGCAAGGCCCCTCTAGGGCAGGTCATAGGTCCCTAGGGGATTTGGCCAAGACTGCTCTAACGGACAGAGGCCAGAATTGCTTTCTGTCCCTCTAAACAGCACGGAACTCAGTGCCGCTCTGGTTCCCAGGATCACTGCCCAGTGCCCTGCAAAGCTGCTTACTTCCTTGCCGTATGCCTGAAAACCCCAAGGAGGCACCCCCTCCATGGCACTGGGCAAACTTGGTGCCACCTAGGCCCTTGCCTCTCCTGCCTTTTTTTTTTTTAATGGCCACAGGGTCTTAGTTCCCTGATTAGCAACTGTACTCAGCCCACGGTAGTGAAAGCACCAAGTCCTAACCCCTGGACCGCCAGGGAAGCCCCCCGCCTCCTCCTGTGTCTTGGGAGTGTGATCTCCCAGGACCTTGGACCCACCCTGCATCCACCCGAGGAGAACAGCTTTTGATGTCTTTCCCCCACCCCCAGAGCCCCTCCCCGCCGCAAAGCTGACAGATGGAAGTGCCTACCGCAGCATGGGTCGGGGGGCAGGCGGGGCAGCGTCCGCTTCTGGTGGAGGGGGCGCCCTCCAGGTGAGCTCCTTGTGGAGGACGCGGGCCTTCACGCCCATCCAGAGGAGTGTACACAGTGAAGAGTAGTGCAGGGTGATGCCCACCTGTGGGGTCAAGGGCGAGGGCGGGGGACCGGCCACCCCAAGCCTCAGCCCCCACAGTGTTCTCCCCTGCTTCCCACAGGCCCCGCCCCCAGCTCCACCCAGGTCCTCCCCAGCGTTGCGTCCCTGCTGTTACCCTCTCGACTTCCAGCCCAGGGCTCTCCACGCGCCAGGGTGGCTGTCGTTGCTGCCGGCCTCGTCCCCGACTGCTCTTCCATCGCAGGGCCCCCACCCTCCACTTCACCCCTGCTCCTGGTCTCTGCTTCTCACCACCACCACCCCCGCCAGCAAGGCTGGGCCCAGGACCCACCCCCACTTCCGGCCTGTGTGCCTCCCTCCTCTGTGCCCAGGCTGCTGGCACCCATCCTGGAGACCCCAGCCCTTCCCCTGCTTACCGCCTGGCAGACGATCTGGTAGTTGGTGAGCGTGATGCCTCCGGCAAATACGGCGGAGGTCATGGCCATGTGGAAGCACAGGTTCAGCAGCATGTGCCAGCCCTTCCGGGACACGTGGATGGAGCTGCCACAGAAACAGTCTCTAATTAGTGGACCGCGCAACCCAAGGTCGAGACCACCAGGAGAGTCGAGAAGAAGGCAGACATCGGTGTGCGTGCGTGAAATGGGACAGACACCTTAAGCCCTGTCTCTTATACACATCTGGGGGTGGGGGAAGGAGAGGGTGGGATGCATGGAGAGGGTCACGGGGAGACACACGCATGACCGTGTGTGGGCTAGAGAGCCAGCGGAAGTTTGCTGTATGCGCCGCGGGGCTCGAACTGGGGCTTGGCGAGAGCCTAGAGGGGTGGGAAGAGCTGGGAGGTGCGAGGGACATTCAGGGAGCGGAGGACAGGTGTATCCCTATGGCTGATTCGTGTTGATGTGTGGCAGAGACCAACACAGCATTGTCAAGCAGTTATTCTTCAATTAGAAGTAAAGACAAGACTGCTTCTCCATCTGCATGGCTTTGTGGACGTGCCCCCTCTGTCACCGGCAGAGTCTGGGCCCTCTTCCCTTGCGCCCCTTCTGGCTCGCTTGTAACCGACAGGATTGGCCAGTGGAAGAGACTCTCCACGTGCGCTCCACGTCTTGGCCAGAAAATGGAATGCGTTTTTACCTGTTTGTTGGAGCACTCTTGCTGGGGGACCGTTGCCAAGGAAGCCACATGCCCTGAGGCCACCGTGCCACGAAGCAGCCCAGTCATTCCAGGTGGAGAGACCGCAGGCAACAGCGCTGGCGCTGCACCGAGCGGGACCCTGGCACCCTGGCACCCGTCCGCTCCTCCTCCTCCGCCCTCTGCCCCGTTCCGGCTCCGGTCACCTGGCACCCCAACCTCTTGAGCCCTCCTGAGTCGGAACCGCCCGACAGGGTCAGCCTCAAGTTTCTGACCCACAGAAGCCACGGCATAATCAAATGATCATTTATGTTATTTTAAGCCACTTAAAATTTAGCAATTTGTTATGCAGCGTTAATGACACCGAACAGCTGTTCTCTTAGTGAAAAAGACTAAAAGGATCCTTCCCACAGAGCCACAGATGTGTCTGGAGATGTCTCCTGTCTGGAGACTCTGGGCAAATAGTCTCTTTTGGGAAATTAAAGTCAGAAGAGAGCTCTAACCTTTTGAGTTTGTAAGGTGTGAAGACAATTTAAATATGTATTGTTGGTGATGTTTTTCATTACATGAAAGTGAAAGTGAAGTCGCTCAGTCGTGTCTGCAGCCCCATGGGCTGTAGCCCACCAGGCTCCTCCGTCCATAAGATTTTCCAGGCAAGAATACTGGAGCGGGTTGCCGTTTCCTTCTCCAGGGGATAGGAAATAAAGCTAACATAGAATCACATAGAGCCAAGAGTTAGAGAGTCCTGAATACAGTGTTTGAGCACCTAGACCCAGCTATGCCTGATCACAGTCACAATAGTCAGTTTGGTCTGCTTTTGCTTTAGTTTCTCTGCGTCAGTTTTTGTTATGTCTAATTAAAAGTGTCCCGACTGTTACACAACGGTCTTTTGGACTGGTTCGTATTCACAGAGACGAAGGGGAAGCGAGTTAGCCAGCGGGGCAGATGATACACAGTGGCCCGGGGGAGCTCAGCCCCTGCGTCCATGCTCTCTCTCCACTCCCGCAGTGAGCCTGGGCTTGACCTAATGGCTTCCATAAGTGTTTGCATGCTGGGGCTGGTCCTCTGGCATTTCTCACTTCTGAAACCCAACTGCCAAGCTGAATGTCCAGAATCCACTGCTGCAGTTGAGTCCATTTGGAGAATGCCCAGAGGAGGAGATACCTCGCTGAGTGATAAAGCTTGTGGAGGAACGTCAAGGCAGCCCAGCCCAGCTCCTAGCTAAAAGCAGTCACGTGAGTGATCCAGCTGAGAGCACGTGAAGCAGAAAAACCTGCCAGCTGAGCTTAGTCAACCCACAGAATCATCAGGGAAAATGCACTGTTAATTTTTTTTTACCAACCAAGTTTTTGAGTAACTTATTAGCAAAAGAGAACCAAGTAGGAAGAAGATGGTGGAGGAGTCGGTGGACGTGGAGTGCATCTCTGTCCGTGGATACATCAGGAACACACCCTCAGTCGCAGAAGCGCATGCGGAACACCAGCTGAGAGTGGACAGGAGGACCTGACCAGCAGAAAAGAATATATAGGACCACGCAAAACTCTGTGGGACGAAGGAGCTGGGGGAAAAACAGGAGCGCTGGTAGGACTGGACCTGTCTCGGCAGGTGGGGGAACGGAAGCAGGGGTCCGATCCCCACATCAGGGCAGTTGTCTGAGTCACAGGAGAAACATTCTAGGCTGAGCGTGAAACAGCTGAGCTGTGGCAGCCTAAATGGAAGGAGAATCAGACAGTCCTTGCCACAGCCATACTCACCCCAGACAGGAATGCGGGACTCCGGGAAGGCGCAGCGGCTGGGAACTGGAGTTTGGGGATTGTGGAGCAATCCCCAGCAGGTCCAGAGATCAGCACAGTGCTGGAGGGCATCCTAGGGAGGTGAGGTGGACAGTGGCTCCCAGGACGCTGACAGCAGTGACTCAAGAAAAACCTTCACTATTCTTATCTTTTGACTTGTTCTGTAGATTCTTTTGATTTTTTTTTTAACTTTTTTCCTTTTCTTCCACCCCCTCCCCCCGCCTTTGTGGTGGTTATAGATTTTATTGGCACTATGAAGTCTAATTAAGCTAGTGAGCTTTTTTTCTCAGTCACCATGTTCTAGTGTTATAAACCTCGTGTCTACACTGGGCTTTTGCAGTTCTGTGGAGTTTTCCTTTAAATTTTTTTTTCCCCTTTTTTAATTTTTAAGCAATTATTATTTTTCTACATTTATTCCTTTGTTTGCTTCTCCTGTTGTGCTTTGCCCCTTCCAGTTAGTCTTTACTGTGTGTAAGTCTGGTTTACCCACCTCTGTTCAACTTCGCACGTCTCTTCCTTCTTTGTTTCCTGTCCTCTGGGCATGTTTGTTAGCTTTGTTTTCGTGCTTTATTCTGCACTTGGGTCTTTGCTTCAGTTTTGTTTCCTAGTTTGTGCTTTAGTTAGTTTTGTTCTTAACTGATGGATATAACTTTTGGTTTCTTTTGCTCACTGGGCCTGTTGTGCTTTATTTTTGTTGGACTGTTTTGATTTTGCTTATGGGTGTATACGTGTATAGTGCATTATTTTGATTATTATTATTTGCCTGGTTTTGTACCTGCCATTTGTCTGGGGTTCATCTTTGGTTTCTTATTTTCGGGTATTTGTTTTAATTTCACTCAATGCCATAATAAACCACTTGTGGAGTCTTTATTCCTAACAAGAGATCAAGACCTGAGCCTTTGGAGTGGGAGAGCTGACTCCAAGACCGTGGACAACCAGAGGACCAACCCTAGGAGGAATCAAGTAGTGAGAACTCACACAAAGGAAACCACTTGAACACAGGATCCGACATCACCCAACCACCAGTAGCACCCTGTGCAGGATGCCTCATCTAAACAACAAACAAAACAAAAATACAAGCCCAACCACCAGCAGACAGGATCACCACCTCACTCAGCCTTGCCCATCAGAGGAAAAACAAACAATGAACTAAGCTTCCTATAGGAACCTTACACAGACCACTGGACCAAGCGTAGAAGGGCGGAAACCACAAAGAAGAAAGAACGCAACCTTGCAACCTGGGAAAAGGAGCCCTCGAACACAGCAAGTTAAAAAGTAATGAAAAGGCAGAGAAGCACTCTACAAAAATGAGGGAGCAAACTAGCAATACAGGNGCACACAAAGGAAACCACTTGAACACAGGATCCGACATCACCCAACCACCAGTAGCACCCTGTGCAGGATGCCTCATCTAAACAACAAACAAAACAAAAATACAAGCCCAACCACCAGCAGACAGGATCACCACCTCACTCAGCCTTGCCCATCAGAGGAAAAACAAACAATGAACTAAGCTTCCTATAGGAACCTTACACAGACCACTGGACCAAGCGTAGAAGGGCGGAAACCACAAAGAAGAAAGAACGCAACCTTACAACCTGGGAAAAGGAGCCCTCGAACATAGCAAGTTAAAAAGTAATGAAAAGGCAGAGAAGCACTCTACAAAAATGAGGGAGCAAACTAGCAATACAGGCAAGTGGAGAGGAAACAGGCAAACGACCTGAAAAAGAAGTCGGAATAATGATAGTAAAGAGAGCAAAAACCTGAAACCAGAATGGAGAAAATGCAAGAATCGATTAACAAAGACCTAGAAGAATTAAAGAATAAACACACAGAGACAGCACAATTCCTGAAATTAAAAATACTCTGGAAGGAATCAACAGCAGAATATCGGAAGCAGAAGAACGAATCAGCGAGCTGGAAGATAAAATGGTGGAAATGACTTCTGAAGAGCAGAATAAAGTAAAAAGAATGAAAAGAACTGAAGATAGCCTCAGAGACCTGTGGGACAGTGTCAAACACACCAACACTCGAGTTATAAGGGCCCCAGAAGAAGAAGAGAAAAAGAAAGGGTATGAGAAAAATTTTGAAGAGATTATAGTTGAAAATTTCCCCAATGTGGAAAAGGAAATAGTCAATCAAGTCCAAGAGTCCCAAAGAGTCCCATACAGGATAAACCCAAGGAGAAACATGCCAAGACGCCTACTAATCAAACTAACAAAGACTAAACACAAAGAAAGAATATTAAAAGCAGCAAGGGAGAAGCAACAAGTAATGTACACGGGAAACTCCACGCCTTTAACAGCTGATCTTTCAGCAGAAGCTCTGCAGGCCAGAAGGGAGTGGCAGGGTATATTTAAAGTACCGAAAGGGAAAACTCTGCAACCAAGATTACTGTACCCGGCAAGGATCACCTTCAAAATTGATGGAGAAATCAAAAGTTTTTCAGACAAGTAAAAGTTAAGAAAATTCACCACCACCAAACCAGCTTTACAACAAATGTTAAAGGGACTTATATAGTCAAGAAATACAAGAGAAAGAAGGTGAGGGGTCATGCCATCATGATTATCTGGGTCATGAAGATCTTTTTTGTACAGTTCTTCTGTATATTCTTGCCAGGTCTTCTTAATATCTTCTGCTTCTGTTAGGTCCATACCATTTCTGTCCTTTATTGAGCCCATCTTTGCATGAAATGTTCCCTTGGTATCTCTAATTTTCTTGAAGAGATCTCTAGTCTTTCCCATTTTATTGTTTTCCTCTATTTAATATCACTGATCACTGAGGAAGCCTTTTTTATCTCTCCTGGCTATTCTTTGGAACTCTGCATTCAACTGGATATATCTTTCCTTTTCTCCTTTGCTTTTTGCTTCTATTCTTTTCACAGCTATTTGAAACACATTTATAAGTAGGTACACATTTATGATATACATTTATGAGTAGATGACTTATTTCAAGGTTTAAAGGGAATATGTTTTCACTGCAATGAGAAATTCGCCATTTTCTGTTTTAAAATTCTTTCCCTCCTTAGAAGCATCTGACTACCTGAATTCAAGTCTTATGTCCATCATTTTGTAGATTTATGACCTTGCAGTCAAGTATTAACGTTTCCAAGCTATGATTTCTGCATTTGTTAAAAGACACAATAGTAACATATACTGTATGTGTAAGCCACAAGCAAATCATACTTATTATTATTATCCTAGATGATTTGTGGAACATCAACTCTGCACTAAGAAACCCATTTGCTTTTCTTTATTTGAAAGGAAATGGTAGTCATCTTTACTTCCTAAGAGGAACAAGTGAAGTCGCTCAGTCGTGTCTGACTCTTCGTGACCCCATGGACTGTAGCCTACCAGGCTTCTCCATCCATGGGATTTTCCAGGCCAGGGTACTGGAGTGGGTTGCCATTTCCTTCTCCAGGGGAGAGTGAAACTCACTCAGTCGTGTCCGACTCTTTAGTCCACAGAAGTCTCCAGACCAAGAATATTGCAGTGGGTAGCCTATCCCTTCTCTAGCAGATCTTCCCAGCTCAGGAATCAAACTAGGGTCTCCTGCATTGCAGGCAGACGCTTTACCCTATGAGAAGAGGGGCAACTAGTAAGTCCTTATTAGTTTTAAATAAATTCATCCTTTATTTCAGTCCATGCTTTGGGTATTGATGATTTTAGTAAATAATGCTAACATGAAGAAATGCATTAATGTATTAAGTGATTTCTATACCCGTAGGCGTTACCTTACTATCAGAGGCCTGAGGAGTTGTTAAGATATCTGATGGTGGGGTGGGAAGGGCAGTAACGACATTGGGGCAAGCACCATGGTCCACAGAGGGAAGTTAAGGGTGGTGTAAGGACCCGTGTGGGGTGCAGGCTAAACTGTCGGGGGGAGGACTCCCTGGTGTCCGGTGGTTAAGACTGTGCTCCCAGTGCTGGGGGCCTGGGTTTGATCCCTAGAAGGAAACTAGATCCACACGCCACAACTAAGACCCAGCAAAGCCAAGAAAAAAAAACATTAAAAATATATATTAAAATGTTGTTGGGAAATGATAGTCTTCCTTGACTTTGGAAATTGGGCCTGAAGACAGCTTTGGTTGGGACCAATTTGGGCTTCCCTGATAGCCCAGTTGGTAAATAACCTGCCTGCAATGCAGGAGACCCCAGTTTGATTCCTGGGCCGGGAAGATCTGCTAGAGAAGGGATAGGCTACCCACTGTAGTATTCTTGGTCTGGAGAATTCCGTGGACTCGCTCAGTTGGACATGACTGAGTGAGTTTCACTTTCACTTTATGCCTTTTAAATCAGAAGTGGTGTTCTTTGTGATAGTACTTTGGTCCTGAAGGTGGTAGGATTGGATATCTGAGTAGGGCTGAGTCATGGGAACTAAAGAGTCAAAGGGGAAAGAGTGATGCTTATGAGCTGCCAACTAAGCAGGTGGGATGTCAGAGAAGGGTGGTGGGCTTCCTGAGAATCCTGTTAGGCATGAGCCGTGAGGGTGCAGGCAGGAGGGTACAGCAGATAATGGGGATGTTTGGGAGCTGGTGACTCCTGGACACTGGAGAGGCAGGTAAACTAGCAGTGCCAAGTGTATTGGGTTGCAGGTAACACTGTCTCCACTGTGGCCTCCAGACCCAGAGTCTAAGGTGCAAAGGAGGCACTGCAGCTCAGAACAAGTCAGAAACACAGTGAAAAATGAAACAAAGCAAAACCCAAAGAAACAGGGGCTCAGAGCCAGAGGCCAGCGACCTCAAAGGCAGTGTTGTCGGGAGTCTGCTTTGCCTAACACTTCATGAGGTAGCTGTTGCCTTTATTTATCGATGTGGGAACAGACCCAGGGAGATTAAGGACTTTGCCCAAGACCACACAGAGGCAGAGCAAGAATTCTAACGCACTTTACCTGGCTCCAAACCCAAGGCTCTGAGCCACAATGCCTTGTTTGTGGCCCCTGGGCACAGAGAGCTTAGAGTATGGAGAAAAATATTCTCAAAACTAAAACCAGTACAGCGGGATTTGTTTGCTTGCTGAGCGATGGTGGAACTGAGGACCCCGGAGACCGCTGGATCTCGCTCTGGACTTGGATGGGTGAGAGACTGTTGCTCATTGGGGTGTTCAGCACAGGGCCCTTGACTGCTCCCCGCTCCTTACCCCAGATAAATAAATGGCATCCTGATAGGAAAAACCAGAGAACGTGGCTGGTGAGCTGAGTCTTGGCAGATCAGTACTGATGCATGTCTGTGGTTCACGGCGGGTGGGAGCAGGGCATTCCAGCTAAATGGTTGGGGTAGAGAATTAGGGAAGGGGCGGGTGGGGAGAGGCAGGAAGTGCCCTGAGAGGTAAAAGGAATGATGCAGACATCTGAGGGATGTGGATGGCCTGGGGGGTGTGCTGCTTCTCAAGAGTGGATTTCTGGTTCCTGTGGAACTGACTATGGAAGGTCACGGGTCTGGTTGACTCAGAAAGGTTATGAGCCAAGAGGGCCGTGATCTTGGCAGCATGCCCAGTAGTTATGCTGCAAAGGAATTGTCTCATCCATTCACCCATCCTTCCATCAACCTATGAGTTAATTCATTCAGTTAAGATTAATTGGGCACCTGGTATTCAGTCAAGCTCTGTGCAAAGCTCTGGAATTGTGATGATGTTAAAAAAAAAAAGTCCCATGTCCCAGTCCTTATAGTCTAGTGAGGGAGACAGATTTAATCACACATAGAGACAAAAGCAGAAGCTACACTGTGACCAGTGGGAACACTGGAGCTGCCTAGACGACTAAGGAAGTCTCTGTATTTCATCAAAACGTAGAGGCAGTGTTTATCCAATGCATTGCTATTCTAGAGTTTCCCCGGTGGCTCAGTGGGACAGAATCCGCCTGCCAATGCAGGAGACACAGGTTCAGTCCCTGGTCAGGAAGGTCCCCTGGAGAAGGAAACGGCAACCCCCTCCAGGATTATTGCCGGGGATCCCGTGGACAGAGGAGCCTGGTGGGCCACTGTCCAGGCGGTTGCCAACAGGCGGACGCGACTGAGCGAGCGAGTACACGCGCCCAGGCAGCCTAAATGTTTCCGGAGGGAGAGTTTGAGAGAACCATGTTTGTGTTTTAGAAGCAATGATCTGGGCTGCAGGAAGAAAGACAGATGCAGGGTGGATGGAAGCTTAGTGGGCGGCGCTGCAGTCTAGCCTATGACTTCACTTCTCTGCAGGAAGGATCACCTGGGAAGACTGAGGCCCACTCTGGACCTAACTGATGAAAGGGGATACTCCTCAGACCTGGTGAGTTCAGAGAGCATCACCCGCGCTGAGAGGCCCCTGGGTGATGGCGGCCCCGGGAGAGGCCCTGGTGGCTTCCGAAGGTGTGGTCCGGCTCTAGCATCTCACAGCATACTACTCGCCACTTTTTGTGGTGTTGTTCTCAAGTGAGCTACCAAGAAGCTTTAACTTTTTTGAAAGAGATTTTCACAGCACAGATGATAATGTTTTCCTTAAATTCTCACCTGTCTTATTTTTTTGATGAGAATCTCCTACAGTTCAGTAACTTGGGACTGGTTCTATGCACAGAGAAAGGCAGAATGTATAGTCTCAGTGGGTAAATTTGCTGCGGTTAGTCTGCAGATGCCCTAGCTATGGCTTTTTATTGAGAGTATTTTATTTTTAAACTCTCAAGATAGTGTTAGGAGAGAGCAATTTCCAACACTTTAAAGAGATTTAAAATTTGTTATTGTTTTACAATTTCACTATATAAATAAGCATATGATTATATAAACGGGCATCAGTGGGATCATGTCACACATACTGGGATTTTATTTAGTGAAATTATATTTTTCCTGTTTCCTTTTTCATTTGCTTTTCTGCACTACCTATCCTTCCTGGTCCATAACTCTGTAACCACCTGCTGCCCAGTAACCCACGAAATTTATTTTTACTTGTTTAAGGAAAACTTATGTTTAGAGGATATGGGCATGTTTTAAGCACTTGAACTTTAGGAATCTGGTGAACCCTGTGAGTTTCTTTTCAGAATATGCTCTTAAATACATAAGACAAAATGCATAGGAATGCAAAGTAAACCAATTCTACTGAAATATAATTATAAATTCTTAAATAAAACACTGTGATATAAAATATCATATTATTTAATAAAAAGATTCAGTGTCAGGTCAAGTAGCTGGATATTTCTAAAATAATGATGAGCATAAATAGCATTTTGACATACCAGCAACACCTCTGATGTGATATGAAAATATTTGTAACTGTTTTTAATACAGTCCCAGGTGCTATGAATAATACTGCAGTTTGTTGTCTAGGTTCATAGTTGGATGAATTGCTAAACTTCAGTTGGATGTTGTGAAAATAATTTCTCTGTTCTAATTTGTGCACCTACCACAGGTTAGAACGACACCTTTTGGTGGAGGAATTCCTTTTCTGCTGAATGAACACGGTATGTTGTATTCTGTCTTCAGAGCTCATAAGAAAGCAGTTTGGTGTCCAGAGAAATCACAGTTTATGCTTGCCACGTTGGTGGAGGAACACGTGGGAATTGCTTTTGTGCTGAATCTTAAAAAATGATACAAATGAAATCATTTACAAAACAGAAGTAGACTCATAGACATAGAAAGCAGTTTATGGTTACCAAAGGGAAAGGGGATGGGGAGGAATGAAACAGGAATTTGGGATTAACAAATACTCACTACTTAAAATTAAAAAAATTTAATTTATTTTAATTGGAGGCTAACTACTTTACAATATTGTGGTGGTTTTGTCATACATTGACATGAATCTGTCACGGGTATACACGTGTTCACCATCCTGAACCCCCTCCCACCTCCTTCTCATCCCATCCCTCTGGGTCATTCCAGTGCACCAGCCCCGAGCATCCTATATTCTGCATCGAAACTGGACTGGCAATCCATTTCACATATGATATTATACATGTTTCAATGCCATTCTCCCAAGTCATCCCACCCTTGCCCTCTCCCACCGAGTCCAAAAGATTGTTCTTTACATCTGTGTCTCTTTTGCTGTCTCTCATATAGGGTCATCATTACCATCTTTCTACATACCATATATATGTGTTAATATACTGTATTGGTGTTTTTCTTTCTGACTTACTTCACTCTGTATAATAGGCTCCAGGTTCATCCACCTCATTAGAACCGACTCAAATGCATTCTTCTTAATGTCTGAGTAATACTCCATTGTGTATATGTACCACAGCTTTCTTATCCATTCATCTGCTGATGGACATCTAGGTTGCTTCCATGTCCTGGCTATTATAAACAGTGCTGCGATGAACACTGGGGTACACGTGTCTCTTTCAATTCTGGTTTCCTCAGTGTGTGTGCCCAGCAGTGGGATTGCTGGGTCATAAGGCAGTTCTATTTTCAATTTTTAAAGGGATCTCCACATTGTTCTCCATAGTGGCTGTACTACTTTGCATTCCCACCAACAGTGTAAGAGCGTTCCCTTTTCTCCACACCCTCTCCAGCATTTATTGTTTGTAGACTTTTGGATCACAGCCATTCTGACTGGCGTGAAATGGTGAGTGGTTTTGATTTGCATTTCTCTGATAATGAGTGATGTTGAGCACCTTTTCATGTGTTTGTTAGCCATCTGTATGTCTTCTTCGGAGAAATGTCTGTTGAGTTCTTTGGCCCATTTTTTGATTGGGTCATTTATTTTTCTGATATTGAGTTGAATGAGCTGCTTGTATATTTTTGATTAATTCTTTGTCAGTTGCTTCGTTTGCTATCATTTTCTCCCATTCTGAAGGCTGTCTTTTTACCTTGCTTATCTTCATTGTGCAAAAGCTTTTAAGTTTAATTAGATCCCATTTGTTTATTTTTCTTTTATTTTCTTTTTTTTAATTGTATGCTCAGAAATATATAAAATGTAAATTTTTATTTCATTTTTCTTTTTTTGTATTTATTTATTTTTTTACACGAACTTTTCATTACTCTGGGAGGTGGGTCATAGAGGATCTNTACATGCTTCAATGCTACTCTCTCCAAGCATCCCACCCTCACCCTCTCCCACAGAATCCAAAAGTCTGTCCTTTACATCTGTGTCTCTTTTGCTGTCTTGCATACAGGGTCATTGTTACCATCTTTCTAAATTCCATATATATGCGTTAATATACTGTATTGGTAGTTTTCTTTCTGTCTTACTTTGCTCTGTAAAATAGGCTCCAGTTTCTTCCACCTCATCAGAACTGATTCAAATGCATTCTTTTTAATAGCTGAGTAATATTCCATTGTGTACATGTACCACAGCTTTCTTATCCATTCATCTGCCAGTGGGCATCTAGGTTGCTTCCATGCCCAAGCTATTATAAACAGTGCTGTGGTGAACATTGGCGTCCACGTGTCTCTTTCAATTCTGGTTTCTTCAGTGTGTATGCCCAGCAGTGGGATTGCTGGGTTGTATGGGAGGTCTGTTTCTAGGTTTTTATGGAATCTCCACACTGTTCTCCATAGTGGCTGTACTAGTTTGCATTCCCACCAACAGTGTAAGAGGGTTCCCTTTTCTCCACACCCTCTCCAGCATTTATTGTTTGCAGACTTTTTGATAGCAGCCATTTTGACCAGCATTGTGGTTTTGACTTGCATTTCTCTGATAATGAGTGATGTGGACCATCTTTTCATGTGTCTGTTAGCCATCTGTATGTCTTCTTTGGAGAAATGTCTGTTTAGTTCTTTGGCCCATTTTTTGATTGGGTCGTTTATTTTTCTGGAATTGAGCTGCAGGAGCTGCTATTATTTTCTCCCGTTCTGAAGGCTGTCTTTTCACCTTGCTTATAGTTCCCTTCATTATGCAAAAGCTTTTAAGTTTAATTAGGTCCTATTTGTTTATTTTTGATTTTATTTCCATACTCTGGAAGGTGGGGCATAGAGGATCTTTTTGTGACTTATGTCAGAGAGTGTTTTGCCTATGTTTTCCTCTAGGAGTTTTATAGTTTCTGGACTTTATAGTTTTCTGGACTTACATTTTGAGTTTATCTTTGTGTATGGTGTTAGAAAGTGTTCTAGTTTCATTCCTTTACATGCAGCTGTCCAGTTTTCCCAGCACTATTTATTGAATAGGCTCTCTTTGCCCCATTGTATATTCTTGCCTCCTTTATCAAAAATAAGGTACCTGTGGGTGCATGGTTTTATTTCTAGGCTTTCTATTTTGTTCCATTGGTCAGTGATTCTGTCTTTGTGCCAGTACCATACTGTCTTAATGACTGTAGCTCTGTAGTATAGTCTGAAGTCAGGTAGGTTGATTCCTCCAGTTCCATTCTTCTTTCTCAAGATTGCTTTGGCTATTCAAGGTTTTTTTGTATTTCCATACAAATTGTGGAATTATTTGTTCTAGTTCTGTGAAAAATACCATTGGTAGCTTGACAGGGATTGCATTGAATCTATAGATTGCTTTGGGTAGTATACTCGTTTTTACTATATTGATTCTTCCAATCCATGAACATGGTATATTTCTCTATCTATTTGTGTCATCTTTGATTTCTTTTATCAGTGTTTTCTATATATAGGTCTTTTGTTTCTTTAGGTAAATTTATTCCTAAGTATTTTATTCTTTTCATTGCAATGGTGAATGGAATTGTTTCCTTAATTTCTCTTTCTGTTTTCTCATTGTTAGTGTAAAGGAATGCAAGGGATTTCTGTGTGTTGATTTTATATCCTGCAACTTTACTATATTCATTGATTAGCTCTAGTAATTTTCTGGTGGTATCTTTAGGGTTTTCTATGTAGAGGATCATGTCATCTGCAAACAGTGAGAGTTTTATTTCTTCTTTTCCAATCTGGATTCCTTTTATTTCTTTTTCTTCTCTGATTGCTGTGGCTAAAACTTCTGAAACTATGTTGAATAGTAGTGTTGAGAGTGGGCACCCTTGTCTTGTTCCTGACTTTAGCGGAAATGCTTTCAATTTTTCCCCATTGAGGATAATGTTTGCTGTGGGTTTATCATATATGGCTTTTATTATTTTGAGGCATGTTCCTTCTATGGCTGGAATGTTGAGTTTTAAGCCAGCTTTTTCACTGTCCTCTTTCACCTTCATCAAAAGGCTCTTTAGTTCTTCTTTGATTTCTGCCGTTAGGGTGGCAGAACCTCTGCATATCTGAGGTTGTTGGTATTTCTCCCAGCTGGTATGAAAAGAGTCTGATTGTTTCACTGTAACTGATTAATAAACATTGATAAGAAAAATTTCACCAGTGGGATTCTCTCAAGTGTCAAGTGTTTTCTGTACATCTGTCCCCATTGTGGCCCAGCCCCTGGTTTAGAGTGAAGGAGGTTAGGATCTGGGAGGTTCAGTAGCTCACCCAAGGTCAGGCAGCTGTAAAGTGCTGGAGTCAGCATTTGAATTCAGGTCTGTCTTCAGAAGAGAGTATTCTCTGCCCACAATAATGGGCTGCCTTTAAGCACTTTGTGCTGTTCTAGCAGGGAAGGGCGATTGATAGGAGCCATCCTGTTTGTCAAAGAGGGATTGGCCATCAGGCTAGAACTGCTCCTCATTAAAATCAGTCTTCCATAAGCAGTTTGTTTAGCACTTTAAGCCCACCTGCTCTCTAAAATTAGACTGCAGGAGACAGTGACTTCCTGCTGGTATTCTGCTCTCAGAACAACTTTTCATCCTACCTTTTTTATTTTTATTCAAAAGACATCTCATGAACACAAGTCCTAAGCACTGGGCTACTTCCATTGAGGACAGGCCATCAGGCTGATCAATTGTGTCATAAAAGCACAGGTTGCTGTGGCAGAGCCCGTTTTGTGTGGGGCTAGCATGGAGCTGGGGAGGGGGAGACGGAGGCTCCGAGGGGATGGGGGNACTTGGTCATGGTGTATGATCTTTTTAATGTGTTGTTGGATTCTGATTGCTAGAATTTTGTTGAGGATTTTTGCATCTATGTTCATCAGTGATATTGGCCTGTAGTTTTCTTTTTTGTGTGGCATTTTTGTCTGGTTTTGGTATTAGAGTGATGGTGGCCTCATAAAATGAGTTTTGGAGTTTTCCTTCCTCTGCAATTTCCTGGAAGAGTTTGAGTATGATAGATATTAGCTCTTCTCTAAATTTTTGGTAGAATTCACCTGTGAAGCCATCTGGTCCTGGGCTTTTTTTGTTGAAAGACTTTGGTTACAGTTTCAATTTCCGTGCTTGTGATGGGTCTGTTAAGATTTTCTGTTTCTTCCTGGTTCAGCTTTGGAAGGTTATACTTTTCTAAGAATTCATCCCTTTCTTCCAAGTTGTCCATTTTATTGGCATATAGTTGCTGAGAGTAGTCTCTTATGATCCTTTGTATTTCTGTGTTGTCTGTCGTGATTTTTCCATTTCCATTTCTAACTTTGTTGATTTGATTCTTCTCCCTTTTTTTCTGGAAGAGTCTGGCTAATGGTTAATCTATTTTATTTATCTTCTCAAAGAACCAGTTTTTAGTTTCGTTGGGTTTTGCTATAGTCTCCTTTTTTCTTCTTCACTTATTTTTGCCCTACTTTTTATGATTTCTTTGCTTCTACTAACCCTGGGGTTCTTCATTTCTTCTTTTTCTAGTTGCCTTAGGTATAAAGTTGGGTTATTTATTTGATTTTTCTCTTGTTTCTTGAGGTAAGCTGATATTGCTATGAACCTTCCTCTTAGCACCACTTTTTACTGAATCCCATAGGTTTTGGGTTGTCGAGTTTTTATTTTCATTTGTTTCTATGCATATTTTAGTTTCCTTTTTGATTTCTTCTGTGATTTTTTTGGTTATTCAGAAGCGTGTTGTTTAGCCTCCATATGTTTGTATTTTTAATAGGTTTTTTTTTTTCCTGTAGTTGACATCTAATCTTACCACATTGTGATCAGAAAAGATGCTTGAAATGATTTTAGTGTTGTTTTGAATTTACCAAGGCTAGATTTATGGCCAGGGATGTGATATATCTTGGAGAATGTTCCATGTGCACTTGAGAAAAAGGTGAAATTCATTGTTTTGGGGTGAAATGTCCTATAGATATCAATTAGGTGTAAGTGGTCCACTGTATCATTTAAAGCTTGTGTTTCCTTGCTAATCTTCTGTTTGGTTGATCTGTCCATACGTGTGAGTGGGGTATTAAAGTGTCCCACTATTATGGTGTTACTGTAAATTTCCCCTTTCACACTTGTTAGCATTTGTCTTACATATTGTGGTGCTCCTATGTTGGGTGCGTATATATTTATGATTGTTACATCTTCTTCTTGGATTGATCCTTTGACCATTATGTAGTGTCCTTCTTTGTCTCTTTTCACAGCCTTTGTGTTAAAGTCTATTTTATCTGATATGAGTATTGCTACTCCTGCTTTCTTTTGGTCTCTATTTGCATGGAGTATCTTTTTCCAGCCCTTCACTTTCAGTCTGTGTGTGTCCCTTGTTGTGAGGTGGTCTCCTGTAGGCAGCATGTATAGGGGTCTTGTTTTTATATCCATTCAGCCAGTCTTTGTCTTCTCATTTACATTTAAGGTAATTGTTGATAAGTATGATCCTGTTGCCACTTACTTTGTTGTTTCAGATTTGATTTTATAAACCCTTTCTCTGTTTCCTGTCTAGAGAATATCCTTTAGCATTTGTTGAAGAGCCGGTTTGGTGGTGCTGAATTCTCTCAGCTTTTGTTTGTCTGTAAAGCTTTTATTTTCTCCTTCATATCTGAATGAGATACTCACTATCATATATAGGAACAACGAGGTCCAACTGTATAACACAGGGAGCTATATTCTATATCATGTAATGATCTATAATGGAAAATAATCTGAAAAATATTATGTATATATATTGGTATACTATATGTATATATATAAAAACAGAATCACTTTGCTGTACATTTGAAACCAACACAACATCGTAAATCAACTACAGTTCAATAACAGAGAGTCCCAGGGTTGCAGACAGGCCCCTGCACATGACACCTGAAAGGGCAGCTGGATGCATTTGAAGGAGCTCTGTGGTTTTCCATCTCCTGTTCCTTTCTCTGATGAATTCCTTCCCAAACTCAGTAAGGGCCATCCAGTTATAAAACCCACTCACTCAATCATAGAAACCTTTTACCCAACTGTGAAACTGTAAAAATGAGAAGCCAAGAATCACCTTTAGCCTCCTCCTTTCCCTCATCCTCATATACAGCCCATCACCAGGGACCACCAGCTTTCTCTCTGAAAGTTCTCTCCAATCCATTCATGTCTCTCTGTCTCCATTGCCATCTCCCAATCCAGTCCCTGTCATCTCTGACTTAGTCTCTTGGATTCCAATTTTCCTTCTCTGTAACTTGTTCTCCATAATGATTTTTATAACCCATTCAATTAATTATGATCAATTAATCTTTGACTAAAGAGGCAAGAATATACAATGGACAAAATGCAGTCTCTTTAATAAGTGGTGCTGGGAAAACTGGACAGATACATGGAAAAGAATGAAATTAGAACAGTCTTTAACACCATACACAAAATAAACTCAAAATGGAACAACAATCTATATGTAAGATCTGAAGCCATACAACTCCTAGAAGATAGCATAGGGCTTCCCTTGTAACTCAGTCGGTAAAGAATTTGCCTGCAGTGCAAGAGACCTGAGTTCGTTCCCTGGGTTGGGAAGATCCCCTGGAGAAGGAAATGGCAACCCACTCCAGTATCCTTGCCTGGAAAATCTCACGGACAGGGGAACCTGGTGGACTGCAGTCCATGGGGTCACAAAGAGTCAGGCACGATTGAGTGACTAAGATCTGAAGCCATGCCACTCCTAGAAGATAGCATAGGAAAAGTACTTTTTGACATATATTGTAGCAATAATTTTTTGTCTTCCAAAGCAAAGGAAACAAAAACAAGAAAAAACAAATGGGACCTAATTAGACTTAAAAGTTTTTTGTTTTTTACAAAAAAGGAAACCATCAGCAATATGAAAAGACAACCTACTGAATGAGAGAAAATATTTGCAAATAATATGATTGATAAGGGGAATATCTAAAATCTATAGACAGTTCATACAACTCAACATCAAAAAACCAAACAACCCCATTAAGAAATGGGCAGAAGAACCGAATAGACATTTTTTCCAAAGAAGACATACAGGTGTCCGATAGGCATGTGAAAAGATGCTAATCATCAGATAAATGCAAGAGAAGTACAAATACTGCGTATTACTTATATGTGGGACCTAAAAATGAAACAAACTAGCGATTACAGCAAAGAAGAAGCAGACTCACAGATACAGAGAACAAACTAGTCATTACCAGTGGGGAGAGGGAAGGAGGAGGGGCAAGACGGGGCAGTTAAGAGGCACGAACTGCTATGTACAAAATAAATAAGCCACAGATATCCTGTACATCACAGGGAATACAGCCAATATTTTATGATAACTTTAAATGGAGTATAACCTTTAAAACTTGTGATTTAGTATGTTATACACCTGAGATGTACATAATATTGTAAATCAACTATATGTCAATAAAACAAACAAAAACTCACTTCAAACAAAAAGCACCTTCATGGATCACTGCCTTGTCATGACAAAGGGGCTTGCATAACTCAGTGAAGCGCTGAGCCATGCTGTGCAGGGCCACCCAAAATGGATGGTTTTGTCAGAGAGCTCTGATAAAGCGTGATCCACTGGAGGAGGGGATGGCAAACCACCCCAGTGTACTTGCTGTGAGAACCTCATGAACCGTATAAAAGGCTAGAAAGATACGACATCACAAGATGAGTCCCCCAGGTCTGCAGGTGTCCAGTGTGCTACTGGGGAAGAGCAGAGGAGAATTACCAATAGCCCCGGAGTGAATGAAGCGGCTGGGCCAACGTGGATAGGACGCTCAGTTGCCCCAGAGTGAATGAAGCGGCTGGGCCAACGTGGATAGGACGCTCAGTTGTTGGTGCGTCTGGTGATGAAAGTAAAATCTGATGCTGCAAAGAACAGTACTGTAGAAGAACTTGGAATGTTGGGACTATGAATCAAGGAAAACTGGACATGGTCAAGCAGGAGATGATAAGAATAAATATCGACATCCTAGGAATCAGAGAACTAAAACGGACGGGAATGGGTGAATTTAATTCAGGTGACCGTCGTATCTACTACTGTGGGCAAGAATCCCATAGAAGCAACAGAGTAGCTCACAATCAACGAAAGAGTCTGAAATACAGTACTTGGGTCCAACCTCAGAAATGACAGAATAATCTCAGTTCATTTCCAAGGCAAGCCATTCAACATCAGAGTAATGCAAGTCTATGCCCCTACCACCAATGCTGAAGAAGGCCTCCTGGAACAAACACCTAAAAAGATGCTCTATGCACCATCAGGGATTGGAATGCAAGTGGGAAGTCAAGATATACCTGGAGCAACAGGCAAGTTTGGCCTTGGAGAACAAAATGAAGTAGGACAAAGGCTAACTGAATTCTGCCAAGAGAATGCACTAGTCACAGCAAATACTCTTTTTCAACAGCACAGGAGATGACTTTACACATGGACATCACCAAATGGCCAATACCAAAGTCAAATCGATTGCATTCTTTGTAGCTAAAGATGGAGAAGCTCTATACAGTCAGCAAAAATAAGACCTGGAGCTGACTGTGGCTCAGATCATCAGCTTCCTATAGCAAAATTCAGGTTTAATCTAAAGAAAACCAGGAAAAACACTAGGCCAGCCAGGTATGACTTAAATCAAATCCCGTATGAATTCACAGTAGAGGTAGCGAGTAGATTCAAAGGACTGGATTAGATAACCATGTGCCTGAGGAACTATGGACAGAGGTCCATAATACTGTACAGGAGGCAACAAACAAAACCATCCCAAGAAAAAGAGAAGCAAGAAGGCAAAGTGGTTATCAGAAGAGGCTTCATGAATAGGGAAAGAATGAAGAGAAGCGAAAAGCAAGGGAGAGAGGGAAAGGTACTTCCAGTTAAACATGGCGTTTTCAAAGAGTAGCTAGAAGGGACAAGAAGGCCTCCTTCCATGAGCAGTGGTTAATAACGGGAAAACAACAAAAAAGGAAAGACTAGAGATCTCTTCAGGAAAACTGGAAACATCAAGGGAGCTTTCCACCCAAAGATGGGCACAAGAAAGGATAAATAAGGTAGAGACTTAGTAGATGCTGAAGAGATCAAGAAGAGACGGGAAGAATACACAGAAGAACTGTATAAAAACGATCTTAATGAAGCAGGTTATTATAATGGTGTGGTCAGTCACCCAGAGCCAGACATTCTGGAGTGTGAAATCAAGTGGGCATTAAGAAGCACCGCTGTTAGTAAAGCTGGTATGATGAAATCCCAGCAGGACTATCCAAATCCCTAAAGGAGGGTGCCAATCAAGACTTTGCATTCATTACGTCAGCAAATCTGGAAGACTCAGCAGTGGCCACAGGACTGGAATAGGTCAGTCCTCGTCCAATTCCCAAGAAGGGTAGTACCAAAGAATGTGCTAACCATCGGACATGTTAGTGAGGTCATGCTTAAAAGCTTGCATGCTAGGCTTCGGCATTATGTGAACCAAGAACTTCCAGATGTCCAAGCTGGGTTTAGAAAAGGAAGAGGAACTAGAGATCAAATTGCCAACATTCGCTGAGTTATAGCAAAAGCAAGGGAATTTCAGGAAAACATCTATCTCTGTTTTATTGATTACGCGAATGCCTTTGACTGTGTAGATCATGACAAGCTGGAAAGCGCTTTGAAAGACGTGAATACCAGACCACCTTACCTGTCTCCCGAGAAACCCGTATGTGGGTCAAGAAGCAACAGTTTGAACCGTGTATGAACAACTGACTGGTTCAAGATTGAGAAAATCGTACTACAGGGCTGTCTGCTGTCCCCCTGTTTGTTTAACTAATACGCTCAGCTCGTCATGAGAAACGCTGGGCTGGATGAGTTACAAGCCAGAATCAAGACAGGAGGGAGAAATATCAACAACCTCAGATATGTGGATGTGTGGACTCTAACGGCAGAAAGTGAAGAGCCTCTTGATGAGGGTGAAGGAGGAGAGTGAAAGAGCCAGCTTAAGGATAAATATTAAAAAAGCTATGGGATCTGGCCTCATTACTGCATGGCAAATAGAAGGGGAAAAGCTGGAAGTAATGGCAGATTTCCTCTTCTCAGGCTCCAAAAAATCACTGCGGATGGTGACTGCAGCCATGAAATCAGAAGACTATTGCTTCTCGGCAGGAAGGCAATGACAGGCCTAGACGGTGTGTTGAAAAGCAGACATTACCGTGCTGACAAAGGTCCATGTAGCCACGGCTACGGTCTTCCCAGTGGTCACGTGCGGTTGTGAGAGCTGGACTGTAAAGAAGGCAGGACACCAAAGAACTGATGCCTTTGAACTCCGGTGCTCGAGAAAACTGCTGAACATCCCTTGGACTGCAAAGAGATCAAACCAGTCAACCTTAAGGGAGATCAGTCCTGAATATTCACTGGAAGTACTGGTGCCGAAGCTGAAGCTCAAGTATTTTGGTCATTTGATGCACGCTGATGACTCTTTGGAAAAGTCCCTGATGCTGGGGAAGAGTGAGGGCAGGAGAAGAGGAAGTCAGTGGATGAGATGGCCGGACAGCATCGCCAAGGCAATGAACGTGAACTGGAGTGAGCTCCGGGAGTTGGTGATGGCCAGGGGGGCCTGGCGTGCTGCGATTCATGGGGTCGCAAGGAGTCGGACACGACTGGGCGGCTGAACAACAGCAGTGTTGTGTACCTGAAACGTATATGATATTGTAAATCAACTAAACGTCAGTAAAACAAACAAGCAAAAACCCACTTCAGGGTCATCCTCAACATTGCTCATTATCAAAGAAATGCAAATCAGAACTACAATGAGGTATCAGCTCATCCTGGTCAGAACGGCCATCATCAAAAAGTCTACAAACAAGAAAAGCTGGATAGGATGTGGAGAAAAGGGAACTTGCCCTATTGGTGGGAATATAAGTTGATGCAGCCACTATGGAGAACAATATGGATATTACTTAAAAAACCAGGAATAAAACTCCCAACAATCCCACTGCTGGGCATATACCCCGAGGAAACCATAACTGAAAAAGACACACGCATGCCAACGTTCATCGCAGCACTGTATTTACAATAGCTAGGACATGTAGGCAACCTGATGTCCACTGACGGCCGAATGGATAAATTGTGGTACATATGCACAGTGGATTATTACTAGCCATGAAAAGGAATACATTTGATGCAGTTCTAACAAAGTGGATGAAACTAGAAAGTCAGAAAGAGGAAAACAAGTATCATCTATTAACATGTATATATGGAGTCGGTTAACAGAAAGCGCACTGGTGACGCTATTCGGGGCAGCAGTGGAGATGCAGCGCGGGAGGACAGAGCTGTGGGCACAGCTGGGAGTGGGGTGAGTTGCGAGCGCATTGCTGAGACCGACGTGCCACCATGTAGAAAATCAGAGCCAGTGGACATGTACTGCATGACGCAGGGAGCTGAGATCCGGCGCTCTGTGATAACGCAGAGGGGTGGGATGGGGTGGGAGGTGGGAAAAAGTCCAAGAGGGAGGGACGTCCATACACCTATGGCTGATTCACGTTGATATATGGCAGAAACCAGCACAACATGGTAAAGCGGTTATCCTCCAACTAACCGTAAATCAATTTAAAAAACAGAATAAAATCTAAACTTTTTTGTTTCCAGAACCTTGCTTACTTTTTTCCGGTGGCTCTGGGCCGTCCCTGCCGCGTGGGCTTTCTCAGGTTGCGGCCGCTGATCTAAACTTTTCTGTTTCCAGAACCTTGCTTACTTTTTTCCGGTGGCTCTGGGCCGTCCCTGCTGCGCGTGGGCTTTCTCAGGTTGCGGCCGCTGGACTGTCACCGTCTTTCGTGGCAGGGCACCGGCGCCGGGGCACAGGGTCGGGAGCTGTGGTGCCGGGCTTAGCCGCTCCCTGGCACGTGGGGTGTTCCCAGACCAGTGACGGAACCTACGTCCCCTGCACTGGCGGGCGCATTCTTCACCACTGGACCATGACGGAGGCCTCAGGCCCTTAACACCGCGTGAGCGCCCACGCGGTCTGGCTCGGCCCTGCCTTTCAGACCCGAGTGCTTCTTGCTCGCTCCTCTTGGCTTCCCCGGCCGTGCTGGCTTCCCTTCTGGTTCTCAAGCACGCCAGTGCTGCGGATGCCCCAGGCCTTCCACGCGCGACCTCCTCTGCCCAAATAAAACGTGCTTTCCCTAGATCTTTGCATCGCAAGAGCCTTCTCAACCTTTGGGCCTTAGCTCAGATGTTACCTTCTGATGATGCCTTTAACACAGACTTCTGAGCGTTTCCTGTGCCCCAGGCATTGTGTCAGATGCCTCGTGATTCAGAGACAGGTGAGAGAAAGGAGCTCTGCGTCTAGAAGGAGCAGTGGCCCGGTCGGCGGCTAACTGCACCGGAGCATGTGCACACAGGGCTCGGCGCCAGGGCTTCATCAGCCTGGTTACGGAGACCAGGGTTCCACCCGACCGAAGCGAGAGACCTCGAAAGGAAAAACAACATGCAAGGGACTTTTCTTTCCAGAATGCGTCTCTAGATTGCTTTAGTAATTTGGTGTGGGCGCCACAGCCCGGCAGCAGGGAAAACGCAGGTGTGGGGCGCGTTGGCTGCAGTCTGGTTACTCAGGTTGCCTGAGGCCCAGGTGGGCGGAGGCGGCTTCCGATCACAGGCACCCTGAGAGCAACCCCGGACGCGGGGAGCACGTCCACATCTCTCTGGCTGTCAGCTGTGCTTGTGAGGAAAGAAGGGAGGGACCGGAGGATTTACGCAGGATTTTCAGGGAAGAATACTTCCATTCTTATTTTAAAAGTGAAGAGCAGTTGATTTACCATGTTGTATTAGTTTCTGGTGTACAGCAAAACGATTCAATTTGTATATATCTTGGGTCACTTGATGCAAAGAGCTGATTCATGGGAAAAGACCCTGATGCTGGGAAAGATTGAAGGCGGGAGGAGAAGGGGACGACAGAGGACGAGATGGTTGGATGGCATCACCGACTCGATGGCCGTGAGTTTGAGCAAGCTCCGGGAGACAGTGAAGGACAGGGAAGCCTGGAGTGCTGCAGTCCGCGGGGTCACAAGAGTCAGACACGCCTGAGCGGCTGAACAACAGCCACAGCAGCGATATGCACCGTTTATATGCATATAAGCACTCGGGTTCTCTTAATATACACCGTTTATATGCACATAGAAGCACTCGGGTTCTCTTAATATACATTGTTTATATACATATAAGCACTCAGATTCTCTTAATAAACACTGTTTATATGCACATAGAAGCACTCGGGTTCTCTCAGTATGCACCGTTTATATGTACATGTAAGCATTCGGATTCTCTTAATATACACTGTTTATATACATATAAGCACTCGGGTTCTCTCAGTATGCACCGTTTATATGTACATGTAAGCATTCGGATTCTCTTAGTATGCACTGTTTATATGCATATAAGCACTCGGGTTCTCTTAGTATGCACCGTTTATATGCACATAGAAGCACTCCGGTTCTCTTAGTATGCACCGTTTATATGCACATAGAAGCACTCGGGTTCACTTAGTATGCACCATTTATATGCACATAGAAGCACTCGGGTTCTCTTAGTATGCACTGTTTATATGCATATAAGCACTCAGATTCTCTTAATATACACTGTTTATATGCACATAGAAGCACTCGGGTTCTCTCCCATTGTGTGTTATTGTGTGATACTGAGTAGGCCTACGTTGTTCATCTACTTTAATAAACGTTTATAAATAGATATATACGGTAGAGTGTGTCTGTCAATCCCAAACTCCCCCTCTTCCTCCTGCTTCGGTGAAGGTGAGCTTGTTTCTGTGTCTGTGAGTCACATTATTTCTTAATAGAAGGGTTGGACTTACTGCTTTATGCCTCTGTCTTCAAAAGGGATAGAGTTTGGTGATATACGTGGAAAATCCTGTTGTGGCTGAAATCTGTAAGATGATGTTTAGCTAAACTTTTCTTTGTTATTTAGCAGTTGATTTCTCAAAAAAAGGTAACACTGGTACTGAAGGTAATTTCAAGTTTCATAAAGTGATTTAGCTGGAGACCAAAATCCCTAAATCTGTTTATGCAAGGAGCCAGAGACAATAGCTGAGTACACAGCAGAGTCTGGATGAAATGGAAACAAGACTCTGCCCCTGGCTGCAGCCTGGTCTCTGTAAACAGACCCTAGAGACACTGGCTGTGTCGGGCCTGCCAGGTGGTGCTAGTGGTCAAAGAATCCACTTGCAATGCAGGAGACCTGGGTCCGATTCCTGGGTCAGGCCAACCCCCTGGAGAAGGGAATGGCCACCCACTCCAGCATTTCTGCAGGGAAAAATCCCATGGACAGAGGTGCCTGGCAGGTTATAATCCATAGGGTTGCAAAGAGTCGGACACGACTGAGTGACTATCACACCACTCCTTAGGCTTGTGAGAAAATGCTGACTGGAACTGGGCGTCTTAAATTCCACCTTCTAAACATGGTTCCCGCGGCGGTCCCACAGTGCCGCGTGCAATGAGAGGGTGTAATACCTGGTGGAGGGTGGTGCCTTCACGATCCAATCTGATTGCAGAAAGAAAGTGCACAGGTGGTTTTCATTAGCGTGAATGCGCTTCCAGCGCGTCGCCGTGCGGCACTTGGGACTGAGTAGGGGCCGCTGCTTTCTGTCTTGGGCCGCTGGGGGCCCAGGTCTGTGGTTTGCTTCCACGCTCCGGCTCCCCAGGAGGCCCCCGTCCTGAAATGTGCCCTGTGTGGCCATTTCCACCTTATCAAGGCTAAATTGGTCATATTGTCTAGTTTAGAAAACGCAGAAGGGACCATCATGTGACGGTGGACAGGTAAGTTTGTTGCGAAGTAGGAGTGCGGGGTACAAACATGAGATAACGGCCATCATCAAAAAGTCTACAAACAAGAAAAGCTGGATAGGATGTGGAGAAAAGGGAACTTGCCCTATTGGTGGGAATATAAGTTGATGCAGCCACTATGGAGAACAATATGGATATTACTTAAAAAACCAGGAATAAAACTCCCAACAATCCCACTGCTGGGCATATACCCCGAGGAAACCATAACTGAAAAAGACACACGCATGCCAACGTTCATCGCAGCACTGTATTTACAATAGCTAGGACATGTAGGCAACCTGATGTCCACTGACGGCCGAATGGATAAATTGTGGTACATATGCACAGTGGATTATTACTAGCCATGAAAAGGAATACATTTGATGCAGTTCTAACAAAGTGGATGAAACTAGAAAGTCAGAAAGAGGAAAACAAGTATCATCTATTAACAACCAACGTCCATCGCAGCACTGTATTTACAATAGCTAGGACATGTAGGCAACCTGATGTCCACTGACGGCTGAATGGATAAATTGTGGTACATATGCACAGTGGATTATTACTAGCCATGAAAAGGAATACATTTGATGCAGTTCTAACAAAGTGGATGAAACTAGAAAGTCAGAAAGAGGAAAACAAGTATCATGTATTAACATGTATATATGGAGTTGGTTAACAGAAAGCGCACTGGTGACGCTATTCGGGGCAGCAGTGGAGATGCAGCGCCGGAGGACAGAGCTGTGGGCACAGCTGGGAGTGGGGTGAATTGCGAGCGCATTGCTGAGACCGACGTGCCACCATGTAGAAAATCAGAGCCAGTGGACATGTACTGCATGACGCAGGGAGCTGAGATCCGGCGCTCTGTGATAACGCAGAGGGGTGGGATGGGGTGGGAGGTGGGAAAAAGTCCAAGAGGGAGGGACGTCCATACACCTATGGCTGATTCACGTTGATATATGGCAGAAACCAGCACAACATGGTAAAGCGGTTATCCTCCAACTAACCGTAAATCAATTTAAAAAACAGAATAAAATCTAAACTTTTTTGTTTCCAGAACCTTGCTTACTTTTTTCCGGTGGCTCTGGCCGTTCCTGCCGCGTGGGCTTTCTCAGGTTGCGGCCGCTGATCTAAACTTTTCTGTTTCCAGAACCTTGCTTACTTTTTTCCGGTGGCTCTGGGCCGTCCCTGCTGCGCGTGGGCTTTCTCGGGTTGCGGCCGCTGGACTGTCACCGTCTTTCGTGGCAGGGCACCGGCGCTGGGGCACAGGGTCGGGAGCTGTGGTGCCGGGCTTAGCCGCTCCCTGGCACGTGGGGTGTTCCCAGACCAGTGACGGAACCTACGTCCCCTGCACTGGCGGGCGCATTCTTCACCACTGGACCGCGACGGAGGCCTCAGGCCCTTAACACCGCGTGAGCGCCCACGCGGTCTGGCTCGGCCCTGCCTTTCAGACCCGAGTGCTTCTTGCTCGCTCCTCTTGGCTTCCCCGGCCGTGCTGGCTTCCCTTCTGGTTCTCAAGCACGCCAGTGCTGCGGATGCCCCAGGCCTTCCACGCGCGACCTCCTCTGCCCAAATAAAACGTGCTTTCCCTAGATCTTTGCATCGCAAGAGCCTTCTCAACCTTTGGGCCTTAGCTCAGATGTTACCTTCTGATGATGGCTTTAACGCAGACTTCTGAGCGTTTCCTGTGCCCCAGGCATTGTGTCAGATGCCTCGTGATTCAGAGACAGGTGAGAGAAAGGAGCTCTGCGTCTAGAAGGAGCAGTGGCCCGGTCGGCGGCTAACTGCACCGGAGCATGTGCACACAGGGCTCGGCGCCAGGGCTTCATCAGCCTGGTTACGGAGACCAGGGTTCCACCCGACCGAAGCGAGAGACCTCGAAAGGAAAAACAACATGCAAGGGACTTTTCTTTCCAGAATGCGTCTCTAGATTGCTTTAGTAATTTGGTGTGGGCGCCACAGCCCGGCAGCAGGGAAAACGCAGGTGTGGGGCGCGTTGGCTGCAGTCTGGTTACTCAGGTTGCCTGAGGCCCAGGTGGGCGGAGGCGGCTTCCGATCACAGGCACCCTGAGAGCAACCCCGGACGCGGGGAGCACGTCCACATCTCTCTGGCTGTCAGCTGTGCTTGTGAGGAAAGAAGGGAGGGACCGGAGGATTTACGCAGGATTTTCAGGGAAGAATACTTCCATTCTTATTTTAAAAGTGAAGAGCAGTTGATTTACCATGTTGTATTAGTTTCTGGTGTACAGCAAAACGATTCAATTTGTATATATCTTGGGTCACTTGATGCAAAGAGCTGATTCATGGGAAAAGACCCTGATGCTGGGAAAGATTGAAGGCGGGAGGAGAAGGGGACGACAGAGGACGAGATGGTTGGATGGCATCACCGACTCGATGGCCGTGAGTTTGAGCAAGCTCCGGGAGACAGTGAAGGACAGGGAAGCCTGGAGTGCTGCAGTCCGCGGGGTCACAAGAGTCAGACACGCCTGAGCGGCTGAACAACAGCCACAGCAGCGATATGCACCGTTTATATGCATATAAGCACTCGGGTTCTCTTAATATACACCGTTTATATGCACATAGAAGCACTCGGGTTCTCTTAATATACATTGTTTATATACATATAAGCACTCAGATTCTCTTAATAAACACTGTTTATATGCACATAGAAGCACTCGGGTTCTCTCAGTATGCACCGTTTATATGTACATGTAAGCATTCGGATTCTCTTAATATACACTGTTTATATACATATAAGCACTCGGGTTCTCTCAGTATGCACCGTTTATATGTACATGTAAGCATTCGGATTCTCTTAGTATGCACTGTTTATATGCATATAAGCACTCGGGTTCTCTTAGTATGCACCGTTTATATGCACATAGAAGCACTCCGGTTCTCTTAGTATGCACCGTTTATATGCACATAGAAGCACTCGGGTTCACTTAGTATGCACCATTTATATGCACATAGAAGCACTCGGGTTCTCTTAGTATGCACTGTTTATATGCATATAAGCACTCAGATTCTCTTAATATACACTGTTTATATGCACATAGAAGCACTCGGGTTCTCTCCCATTGTGTGTTATTGTGTGATACTGAGTAGGCCTACGTTGTTCATCTACTTTAATAAACGTTTATAAATAGATATATACGGTAGAGTGTGTCTGTCAATCCCAAACTCCCCCTCTTCCTCCTGCTTCGGTGAAGGTGAGCTTGTTTCTGTGTCTGTGAGTCACATTATTTCTTAATAGAAGGGTTGGACTTACTGCTTTATGCCTCTGTCTTCAAAAGGGATAGAGTTTGGTGATATACGTGGAAAATCCTGTTGTGGCTGAAATCTGTAAGATGATGTTTAGCTAAACTTTTCTTTGTTATTTAGCAGTTGATTTCTCAAAAAAAGGTAACACTGGTACTGAAGGTAATTTCAAGTTTCATAAAGTGATTTAGCTGGAGACCAAAATCCCTAAATCTGTTTATGCAAGGAGCCAGAGACAATAGCTGAGTACACAGCAGAGTCTGGATGAAATGGAAACAAGACTCTGCCCCTGGCTGCAGCCTGGTCTCTGTAAACAGACCCTAGAGACACTGGCTGTGTCGGGCCTGCCAGGTGGTGCTAGTGGTCAAAGAATCCACTTGCAATGCAGGAGACCTGGGTCCGATTCCTGGGTCAGGCCAACCCCCTGGAGAAGGGAATGGCCACCCACTCCAGCATTTCTGCAGGGAAAAATCCCATGGACAGAGGTGCCTGGCAGGTTATAATCCATAGGGTTGCAAAGAGTCGGACACGACTGAGTGACTATCACACCACTCCTTAGGCTTGTGAGAAAATGCTGACTGGAACTGGGCGTCTTAAATTCCACCTTCTAAACATGGTTCCCGCGGCGGTCCCACAGTGCCGCGTGCAATGAGAGGGTGTAATACCTGGTGGAGGGTGGTGCCTTCACGATCCAATCTGATTGCAGAAAGAAAGTGCACAGGTGGTTTTCATTAGCGTGAATGCGCTTCCAGCGCGTCGCCGTGCGGCACTTGGGACTGAGTAGGGGCCGCTGCTTTCTGTCTTGGGCCGCTGGGGGCCCAGGTCTGTGGTTTGCTTCCACGCTCCGGCTCCCCAGGAGGCCCCCGTCCTGAAATGTGCCCTGTGTGGCCATTTCCACCTTATCAAGGCTAAATTGGTCATATTGTCTAGTTTAGAAAACGCAGAAGGGACCATCATGTGACGGTGGACAGGTAAGTTTGTTGCGAAGTAGGAGTGCGGGGTACAAACATGAGATAATTCTTTGAGAAATATGGAGCAAAATCGTGAAATTTACCTTTCAGTCTGACCTCCTCTTTCTGAACACACAATCCTTCTTCCCACAGTCAGCACACTCTGGAATCACACGCTGCTGAATTTCTGACCCATTAACTTATACAAATGAGTAGCAATGCGCTTTCCTTCCTAAAAGCATATTTGCCTTTAGTAGCAAGCTATTTTGTTTAACTCAAGAAATGCATTCTTAATAGGGCCATTGAAAGCTACAGGGAAAGAGTCATTTGAAGGACATTTGGGGAAGACCAGCCGTAGAAACTTCAGCTGGATTCCCCAGGTTGGTAGAAGGTAGTTAAAAAGGAAAGAGAAGCTGTGTGGGGTGAGGGGAGGGATTGATCAGTAGGAACAGAAAAGATAAAAAGGAAGGATGACACCAATGGATGCAAGTGGGGAAAAGGCAAACCAGGGGAATGATGTTGGAAAAATAATTACCTTTAGCTCTGGAGACTGTTTAATAACTTGTATCTTCAGACTTCTGAAGGACAGGGTCACCCTCTTCCAGATTTGTGATGTTTGGCATAGATTTATTTCAGAGAGGACTCAGCCCAGGGCTGGAGAAATGTTGACGTCAATTTTTTGGTCGTGTGTTTAAAATATTAATATTTAATTAGTGTTAAAGTACTTTTCTTAGTGGAGTTGACCTTTGTTACAGTCTAGAATAAGAGTAGGGGCAGAAAGACTTGTGATTCCCTGGAGCTGGTGGTGAGGATGGAGACAAGCCCAAATCGCAAGAGATTTGTGTTTGGAAGGATGGAGCTGTTCTGAATTCTGGAGGTGGTTGTACAATTCTGTAATTCAGTAAAAACTATTGAGCTGTACATATCCAGTGAGGGGATTCTGTGATATGTGTTATCCCTCAATAAAGCTGTTTTGGGACTTGCCTGATAGCTCAGTTGGTAGAGAATCTGCCTGCAATGCAGGAGACCCCAGTTCAATTCCTGGGTGGGGAAGATCCCCTGGAGAAGGGATAGGCTACCCACTCCAGTATTTTGGGTTTCCCTGGTGGCTCAGCTGGTAAAGTATCTGTCTGCAATGTGGGAGACCTGGGTGAGATCCTTGGGTTGGGAAGATCCCCCTAGCTGAGTCCTGTCTGACTCTTTGGGACCCCGTGGACTGTAGCCCACCAGGCTGCTCCGTCCATGGGACTTTCAGGGCAAGAATTCTGGAGTGGGTTGCCATTTCCTTCTCCAGGGGATCTTCCTGACCCAGGGATTGAAAATGGATATCCTGCATTGCAGGCGGACGGTTTACCACTGAGTCGTCAGGAAAGCCCCTATGCCACTTAGTCAAGGTTATATTTATATCCCGATATCCTAGGTTTGCCCACTTAGGATTTTTGGGGATTTAATTTCTTCTACTTTACCTTCTCCTATATACATTTATATGGTGACCCACATGGTAAAGAATCTTCCTACAATAAAGGCGACCCGGGTTTGATTCCTGGGTCAGGAAGATCCCCTGGAGAAGGGACTGGAAACCCACTCCAGGATTCTTGCCTATGTGATCCTATGGACCCAGGAGCCTGGTGGGCTACAGTCCATGGCATTGCAAAGAGTCGGACACAATTGAGTGACTAACACTTTCTGTCATATACCTTTAATAATGCTCTAGTTTGGCTATTACCTTGTTTCAATTCTCAGTGCATTTTAAAATGTAAATTACTTATTTTAGATGGCTGGATGGCATCACTGACTCAGTGGACATAAATTTAAGAAATCTCTGGGAGATGGTGAAGGACAGGGAAGCCTGGCGTGCTGCAGTCCATGGGGTCACAGAGAGTTGGACAGGACTGAGCACCTGAACAGCAACCATCTATTTTAGGCTGCCTTTCAGAAATTTGGAAGGTCTACAAACGACCCGTCTCATCGTTCAGCACCACATTCTCTCCGGGGTGGTGAAGTGGTGTGTACTGCATGAGCCGTGACACATTCCTGTCATCATGGTGTTGTCAATTTCAATTCAGGCTGAGATCATTCGATGAATAGATGGGGGTGGCCAGGGGAGGGTCAGATAGGCTGATGGTCTGTTTGGCAGCCTGGCATATTCTTCAAGCCAATGAACAAGGCTGTTTTAATTACCTTGGCAACTCTCCTCGAAGCCCTCTCCACGTTCTTCACATTAAAATCTTCTCATCAGCGACAACCCAAATTATCAGTGATTAAAATGTCATAAACCTCCCAGTTCTCTGCTGGGCTCATCATATGGATGAACTCTAAGGTTTTCATAGTCTGAGATGTCAAGTTGATTCTCTGGTTGCTATTGGAAACAGTTTGGATCTTTTAAAAACACCGAATCAACTCTCCAGGTCAATTCATATTCATATTGTGACTACTGAATAAATAAAATTGGATTAAAGAATCTTTTATGGAGAATTAAAAGGGGCTTTTTGTTAGAAATTGGTACATTATTAGTTGGCTCTGAGAGATTTATCATAAGAGGTAGACATCTAAGTTGTATTGCTTAAGTATATATAGAATTAAATGTCATTGTGACTTGATTGAGACCGAGGGGATATAAATAAAAATTAGTATGTGCTTACAGATATACATACACAAATTTCCAGATCTTCCCTATGCCCCCAAAAATCATATGTAAATTGTGATTTTAGGGTCTTTGAAGTAAGATCCGAGAATATATAGAATTAAATGTCATTGTGACTTGATTGAGACCGAGGGGATATAAATAAAAATTAGTATGTGCTTACAGATATACATACACAAATTTCCAGATCTTCCCTATGCCCCCCAAAATCATATGTAAATTGTGATTTTAGGGTCTTTGAAGTAAGATCCGAGCTGGATGTGATAGTGGACTTAGCAGGAGACAGAAGTATTGCAAAATAAAGCAACAATGGGGGAAATTCCTAGAGGTCTGTCTGAGGCAAGGCAGAGTGGAAACGGGACAAGGCTGGCTTGGGACGCATGGGCAGGAAGCCAGCCTCTGGCCTGCCTTGGCTCCAGGGAGCTTTTTTCTACCTGGCCTCCTTTCCTGGCTTCCTGAACAGACCCAGGCTGGTGAAACCTGAAGGCAGTTGAGTGATGGAGGCAAGGGGCTGGGGAAGAGATGGCTTACGAGGCCGCTGCACGAGCCTTCCGCCAGAGCAGTGCCGTACAGCAGCACCGTCCACTGTGTGAAATCTGCGGGTCAGGAAATCCCGCAGGGCTCAGGAGACAGCGGATCTCCGCTCTGCACTGTTGGCTGAGCTGACTCGCGCAGCTGCGCCCATCCGGGCTGCAGAGGCGCTGACGCCCAGGTGGCTTCACTCTCAGCTTGGGAGGCTGGGTGCTGCCTGTCGGCTGGGTTGCTTCCATTCGCCTCCATTTTTGCCCTTCTCTTTTTAAACGGAAGTATGGCTGATTTTATACTCTGTGAAAATGTACAGTATCGTGCACCAACACTTTTACAGAATATACTCCACTTGTAAAATGTTGGCTTTATTCCCTGGGCTCTAACATGTGTTCTTATGGCTTATTCATTCGCAGTAATACTTTGTGTCTCTCCATCACCCACTCCTCTCATGGCCTTGCTCCGCCACGCTCCCTCCCCGTGAGCACGAGCTTGCGCTCTGCCCCTGTGACTCCGCTTCTCTTCTGTATAATCGTTCGCTTGTTTTCTGTTTTAGATTCCACATATGAGTGACACTGTCAGCCACTCAGTCGTGTCCGACTCTTTGCGACCTCATGGAGTGTAGCCCACCAGGCTCCTCCGTCCGTGGGGTTTTCCAGGCAAGAGGACTGGAGTGGGTAGCCATTGCCTTCTCCAGGGGATCGTCCTGACCCAGGGACTGAGCCCGGGTGTCCTGCACTGCAGGCAGACTCTCTACCGTCTGAAGCACCAGGGAAGCCCCACATGTGACTGGCATCATGCAGCATTTGTCTCTGACTCATTTCACGGAGCCTGATACCCTTTGGTCCATCTGTGTTGTTGCAAATGGCAACATTTGCTCTTTTCTATGGCTGAGTAGTGTTACATTCGGAGAAGGCACTGGCACCCCACTCCAGTGCTCTTGCCTGGAAAATCCCATGGACGGAGGAGCCTGGTGGGCTGCAGTCCCTGGGGTCGCTGAGTCTGGCATGACTGAAAGACTTCACTTTCACTTTTCACTTTCATGTATTGGAGAAGGAAATGGCAACCCACTCCAGTGTTCTTGCCTGGAGAATCCCAGGGACGGGGGAGCCTGGTGGGCTGCTGTCTATGGGGTCACACAGAGTCGGACACGACTGAAGCGACTCAGCAGCAGCAGCAGCAGCAGCATTACATTGTTAATCTATACCATATCATCTTTGTCCTTTCATCTGTTGATGGACACTTTAAGCTGCTTCCATGACTTGGCCATTGTAAGCAATACTGCTAGGAACACTGGGCTACAAATATCTTTTCGAATTAGTGTACAAATATCTTTTCTTTGGGTAGGTACCCAGGAGTGGAACTGCTGGATCATATGGTAGTTGTATTTTTAGTTTTTTGAAAAACCTCCATATTATTTTCCATAGCAGCTGAACCAATTTACATTTACAACAGTGTCATTTGTTATTTATGACCTTCTTATTGATAGTTGTTCTGACAAGACTGAGATGATATCACTGTGGTTTTGATTTGCATTTCCCTGATGATTAGCTATATTGAGCATCTTTTCATGTGTCTATTGGCCTCTGCATTTCCTCTTCGGAAAACTGTCTATGCAGGTCTTCTGTCTATTTTCTAATCGGGGTTTTATTTTTTATATTGAGTTGTTCATACATTTGGATATTAGCCCCTTATCAATCACATCATTTACAAATATTTTCTCCCATTTAGTAAGTTGTCTTTTTGTTTTGTTGATAGTTTCCCTGGCTGTGCAACAGCTTTTAAGTGTAATTAGTTCCTGTTTGTTTTTTTTGCCTTTATTTCCATTACTTTAGGAGATACATCCTGGAGATATTGCTCTGATTTACATCAGAGTGTTCTGCCTATTCTAGGAGCTTTGTGGCTTCCAGCCTTACATTTAGTTCTTTAATCCATTTTGAGTTCATTTCCATATATAGTGTGAGACAATGCTCTATTTTCTCTCTTTTACATAGAGCTGCCCAGGTTTCCAGCGCCAGTTCCTGAAGACACTGTCTTTTCTCCAGTGTGTATCCTTGCCTCCGTTGTCGTAGGTTAATTGGCCTTAATGGTGGGGATTTATTTCTGGGTCCATCCTGTTCCATTGATCTGTGTGTCTGTTTTTGTGCCAGTTTTCCATCCTGTTTTTTTTTTTTTAACAGCTGCTTTCCATTCTCACTTCTCTGTTGCTTTCTTCGCTTATTGTGGCCGTGCTGGGTCTTCACTGTGTGTGGGCCTTTGTGTAGTTGTGCAGAGCGGGGCTTCTCCTGTGGATCATGGGCTGTAGGACGCGTGGGCCTCAGCAGTTGCTGCGAGAGGGCTCAGGAGGTACAGGCTGAGGGATCTGGGCCTCTGGCTCAGTAGTTGGAGTGCTCGGGCTTAGTTGCTTCATGGCATGTGGGACCTTCCCTGGGCTGGGATCGTGCCCGTGACATTCTTTTCCATCATGGTTTATTATAGGGTATTGAATATGTGCTATAAAGTAGGTCCTGCCTGTTTGTTCTACGTCTTGTGGTGTGTATCTGTTAGTCCTTTCCCCTTTAATAACTACAAACTTGGTTTCTATGTCTAGGAATCTGTTTCTNCATTACATTGTTAATCTATACCATATCATCTTTGTCCTTTCATCTGTTGATGGACACTTTAAGCTGCTTCCATGACTTGGCCATTGTAAGCAATACTGCTAGGAACACTGGGCTACAAATATCTTTTCGAATTAGTGTACAAATATCTTTTCTTTGGGTAGGTACCCAGGAGTGGAACTGCTGGATCATATGGTAGTTGTATTTTTAGTTTTTTGAAAAACCTCCATATTATTTTCCATAGCAGCTGAACCAATTTACATTTACAACAGTGTCATTTGTTATTTATGACCTTCTTATTGATAGTTGTTCTGACAAGAGTGAGATGATATCTCACTGTGGTTTTGATTTGCATTTCCCTGATGATTAGCTATATTGAGCATCTTTTCATGTGTCTATTGCCCTCTGCATTTCCTCTTCGGAAAACTGTCTATGCAGGTCTTCTCTCTATTTTCTAATTGGGGTTTTATTTTTTATATTGAGTTGTTCATACATTTGGATATTAGCCCCTTATCAATCACATCATTTACAAATATTTTCTCCCATTTAGTAAGTTGTCTTTTTGTTTTGTTGATAGTTTCCCTGGCTGTGCAAAAGCTTTTAAGTNGCATTTCCTCTTCGGAAAACTGTCTATGCAGGTCTTCTGTCTATTTTCTAATCGGGGTTTTATTTTTTATATTGAGTTGTTCATACATTTGGATATTAGCCCCTTATCAATCACATCATTTACAAATATTTTCTCCCATTTAGTAAGTTGTCTTTTTGTTTTGTTGATAGTTTCCCTGGCTGTGCAACAGCTTTTAAGTGTAATTAGTTCCTGTTTGTTTTTTTTGCCTTTATTTCCATTACTTTAGGAGATACATCCTGGAGATATTGCTCTGGTTTATATCAGAGTGTTGTGCCTATTCTAGGAGCTTTGTGGCTTCCAGCCTTACATTTAGTTCTTTAATCCATTTTGAGTTCATTTTCATATATAGTGTGAGACAAGGCTCTATTTTCTCTCTTTTACATAGGGCTGCCCAGGTTTCCAGCGCCAGTTCCTGAAGACACTGTCTTTTCTCCATTGTGTATCCTTGCCTCTGTTGTCGTAGGTTAATTGGCCTTAATGGTGGGGATTTATTTCTGGGTCCATCCTGTTCCATTGATCTGTGTGTCTGTTTTTGTGCCAGTTTTCCATCCTGTTTTTTTTTTTTTAACAGCTGCTTTCCATTCTCACTTCTCTGTTGCTTTCTTCGCTTATTGTGGCCGTGCTGGGTCTTCACTGTGTGTGGGCCTTTGTGTAGTTGTGGCGAGCGGGGCTTCTCCTGTGGATCATGGGCTGTAGGACGCGTGGGCCTCAGCAGTTGCTGCGAGAGGGCTCAGGAGGTACAGACTGAGGGATCTGGGCCTCTGGCTCAGTAGTTGGAGTGCTCGGGCTTAGTTGCTTCATGGCATGTGGGACCTTCCCTGGGCTGGGATCGCACCCGTGACATTCTTTTCCATCATGGTTTATTATAGGGTATTGAATATGTGCTATAAAGTAGGTCCTGCCTGTTTGTTCTACGTCTTGTGGTGTGTATCTGTTAGTCCTTTCCCCTTTAATAACTACAAACTTGGTTTCTATGTCTAGGAATCTGTTTCTGTTTTGTAAATAATTCATTTGCATCATTTTTTACTTTCCACATACAAACAGTATCATACGGTATTTGGTTTACACCTGTGCCTGGCATGCAGCCATCTTGAGGTTCAGCTGAAAGTCCAGATGACGTGTTTACTAGAACCCTTGTACTTTCTGGCCTTGGATTCTAATTGTTGCCTCCTTGGCACTTGAGACTATTCAATATTCTTCCTTCTTTTTGGCATCCTTATGTTTAACGCCTTAGATTTCTGTCCCACGCAGCGTAAGCATCGAACACAAGCCTTGGGTGGAATAGCACCATGGGTCAGCCGCCCCACTTCCTTTCTGTCCAGGAGCCTGGCTTTTGACTATTAGCTGCCTTAGGGGCCCAGGTTATAATTTTCTGACTGTGTCAGGAGCTCTAGTTTTGTAGTGCTCTTCCCGTATTCTTACGCCAGGCAAAGTGTTTGCAAATGCTTTGAAGGTAAAAGCGGTTACTTGGTTTAACCATTTTGTGACCTTGGCTTCTCAAGTCCTAATTTCCTTGGTAGCTCTTTGAGCCTTCAGACAAATATTTTTTGGTGTTGTATTAGATATTTTATAGTTGTTCTTAGAGGAAGAATTGCTTTTCCACAAGCTAACCCTTTCCTATCAAGAAGGTAAAGTCTCTTATGTATTTTTCGGCACCTGAATTTTACAGTAACATAAATTTAAAAGAAGCTATATATGTGTATATATATATATATTATATATATATATATAGTTTTGTGTGTATGTGTGTGTATGTTTACAGTAGTAGAGGCTTATGTTTATAGTACGTGGAGGCTTTTCTACAGGGAAGTTTCATCGTTGCTTTCCCCAGAACTCCTTTTTGTATTAGTTTTCGTATTCGTTTCTGTGACTGGAGTTTCTGTGTGTGTAGGTGGTGCATATTGAATCTCACCCCATGGATAGTACAAGAGCTAATTTCTGTTGGGTTGTGTTTCCAACATGGCTAGAGTTGGGTGACTGATCTATGTTGAAATTTTGGCCTGGTGGATTGGATTTTCTGATCTTCATTGACTGAAGATAGACTGTTTTCCTCATGTCTGGATTCAGCTGATGAAATTACAGTTTGGCTCATGTTAACAAATTTGTGCAATAAATCACCATGTGTTAAAAAATGGAGTAAATCCATTGACCTTGATGCAGCAAATTCAGAGCCATTATATGAAAATACTGTTCCTTATAGAACATAATAAACCATCAGAATATATTTTCCACAAGAGATTTGTAGGCTGAAAATAGAAATACATGACAGAGTGTTTAGTATAGAAATTAGTGAGTGAGGAGGTTGATAATAGATCTAATATACGTGACTATTTCTATCTTCAAGTCATTGTTGGAAGGGGAAGAGAGAAGGAACCTTGAAATATTAAGTCCTTACTACGTGAAGGTACTTTATACATGTTATTTCATTTATTCTTCAAAACAATCTTATGAGGTAAAGATTAGTTTTTCCATTTTACTTACGAGGAAAATATGACTTAAAGAAATAGCTCATGTAAGGCCACAGAATTCCTATGGATGCACCTTGTATTCAGATTCGTTTGGTTTGATCAGTATATGTTGGATGGAAGCTGGGATACAAGTGTGGAAGAAGACCGTCGTGAAAGGATGAGGCGTCCTCTCGGCCTTGCTCTCTTGTGCTGTTCTGTATGTGATAATCTTTTTTAGATGTCTGACAGAGGATGAGATGCATCATTGAGTCAACAGACATGAGTTTAAGCAAATTCTGGGAGAAAGTGAAGGAGAGGAAAGCCTGGTGTGCTGCAGCCCGTGGGGTCACAAAGAGTCGGACGGACTGAGCAACTGAGCGACAGCCCCCACTCTGGGCTGTGAGGTCCTAGAGGGGAGCGACCAAACATATCCACCTTTGTGTCCTGAGTACTAGACGAATGAACAGAGAGCAATTCCTAAGTCCAATGTTCAGATGGAAGTGGCTCTTGTAACAAAAGCTGTGCTGTTCGCTTAATCCGTGGAGTCACAGAAAGAGGGAAACTGCTGCTGCTGAGCCGCTTCAGGCGTGTCCGACTCTGTGCGACCCCAGAGACGGCAGCCCACCAGGGCCCCCGTCCCTGGGACTTTCCAGGCAAGAACACTGGAGTGGGTTGCCATTTCCTTCTCCAATGCATGAAAGTGAAATTTAAAGGGAAGTCGCTCAGTCGTGTCCGACCTTTAGCGACCCCGTGGACTGCAGCCCACCAGCTCCTCTGTCCATGGGATTCTCCAGGCAAGAGTACTGGAGTGGGGTGCTATTGCCTTCTCCAAAAGTGCTAGGAAAATCTGCCTAAGGAAATATGCCAATGATACGTTTTTGAGGGCATCAGCTGTATGTCTGCGGGGACAGGATGAGTCAGGGTTCACTTGGATTTGGAAACCGAGTTGGCGTTGATGATTTATACAAATACTTTTTCCCTTTATACCACATATCATCTTTTACTGAATAACTGAAAACAAAAATGACTGATAGTGATACAAATAACTATCTTCTCCAATTTTAGTTGTATTGCCTTTAAATACATTTCTCTTATTATTTAAAGCACAATGATTTAACAGTTATAAAAATGGCTAAATTCTCCAATCTCCTTTAAATATGTTTGCCCATAAATATATCTATTTTATTATTAAAAACACAGTAAATTTTAATGCATGGTTGATATAACTTTTCTTGAAAGGTGTGAAATTGCTTCATCAGATTAATTTAGTAAGACGTAGTTTTTGACAGCTTCTTCAGAAGGCTACAGCAGTAGATAACATACAGGAAAAGTTATTGTAACAGAGGGGCTAAATTATGGTGGTTTAAAGAAGACTGTGATTTATCCAAGTCTCATACAAGAGTTAATTAAAAAAAAAATAAATTTACAGTGTTGTGTTAGTTTCAGGTGTACAGCACAGTGAATCCGTTATACATATACATATATTCACTCTTCATTTTGATTCTTTTCCCATAGTTCACTACAGAGTACTGAGGGGAGCTCCCCTTATTAGCTGTCTATTTTATATAAAGTAATGTGTATATGTCAACACCACTCTTCCGATTTATCCTTCCCCGCCTCGCTCCCTGGTAGCCATGAATTTAGTTTCTACGTTAGTCACTCTATTTCCGTCTTGTACCATTTTTTTTTAGATTCCACTGCAAGTGCTGTCACATGATATTTGCCTTTCATTGTCTCACTTCACTCAGTGTGACAGTCTCTGGGCACATTCCTGTTGCTTCTAATGACATTATCTCATTCTTTTTTTACGGCTGAGTGATATCCCGATGTATATGTGCACTGCATCTTTATCCGTTCTTCTGCTGATGGACATTCAGGTTGCTTCCACGTCCTGGTTATTGTAAATAGTGCTGCAGTGAACGCTGGGGTGCATGCATCTTTCCAGGCTGTGGTTTTATCCACATAAATGCCCCAAGTGAGGCTGCTAGATCATGTGGTAGCTCTGTTTTTAAAGTGATCTCCACATTGTTTTCCATAGTGGCTGTACCAGTTTACATTCCCACCAACAATGTAGGAGGGTTTCCTTTTGTCCGCACTCTCTCTAGCATTTTATCTGTAGGTTTTTAAATGGTGGCCCTTCTGAGTGATGCGAGGCGACCCCTCATTGTAGTTCTTATTCACAGTTCTCTAATAATTAGCTATGCTGAACATCTTTTAATGTGCTTTTGGGCCATCTGTGTGGTTCGACCACTTCATGGCAAATAGATGGGGAAACAACGGAAAAAGTGAGAGACTTTATTTTTGGGGGCTCCAAAATCACTGCAGATGGTGACTACAGCCATGAAATTAAAAGATGCTTGCTCCTTGAAAGAAAAACTATGACCAACCTAGACGGCATATTAAAAAGCAGAGGCACTACTTTGCCAACAAACGTTCATCTAGTCAAAGTTATGGTTTTTCNGGGCTCCAAAATCACTGCAGATGGTGACTACAGCCATGAAATTAAAAGATGCTTGCTCCTTGAAAGAAAAACTATGACCAACCTAGACGGCATATTAAAAAGCAGAGGCACTACTTTGCCAACAAACGTTCATCTAGTCAAAGTTATGGTTTTTCCAGTAATCATGTATGGATTTGAGAGTTGGAAAGAAAGCTGACTGCTGAAGAACTTATGCTTTTGAACTGCACTGTTGGAGAAGACTCTTGAGAGGCCCTTGAACTGCAAGGATATCAAACCAGTCAATCCTTAAGGAAATCAGTCCTGAATATTTATTGGAAGGACTGATGCTGAAGTTGAAACTCCAATACTTTGGCCACTTGATGAGGAGACCTGACTCATTTGAAAAGACCCTGATGCTGGGAAAGATTGAGGGCAGGAGGAGAAGGGGATGACAGAGGATGAGATGGTTGGATGGCATCACCGACTCAATGGACATGAGTTTGAGCAAACTCCAGGAGTTGATGTTGGACAGGGAAGCCTGGTGTGCTGCAGTCCATGGGGTTGCAAAGAGTTGGACACGACTGAGTGACTGAACTGAAATTTTATGCATTTTAATCCTGAGAAGAGTTAGTTTAGCTTGTCCTGAAAAAATCTCTAGTTCAATTTGGGGGAGTTGACACAATGTAGGGCTTCCCTGGTGAACAGTGGTAAAACATCCACCTGCCAGTGCAGGAGACATGTGTTCTATCTCAGATCCAGGAAGAAGCCCTGGAGGAGGAAATGACAACCCACTCCAGGATTCTTGCCTGAGAAGTCCCATGGACAGAGGAGCCTGGTGGATACAGTCTTTGGGGTTGCAAAGAGTTGGACATGACACAGTGACTGAACAAGAATGACACAACATAATCTCCTTTTCTCTCTCTGTCTCTTTTATTTTGGGTGTGAATCAATTAGAGCTATATGACTTGCTTCTTGCCCAGGTGCCCAGTGAGTTGATTGTGGATCCCAAAGCATAGACACAAGGAGTTTTGATTTGACAGGTGTTGAAATGATGGCAGACTGAATGACTTTCTGGGCCATTCAGGCTGGAGTGTGAGTTTATTTAATAGAAGGTTATCATGTTGCTCACTAAAGATGAACCTTTTGACACTTGTGGGCTAAGTCGCTTCAGCTGTGTCTGACTCTTTGCGAAATTATGGACTGTAGCTTGCCAAGCTCCTTTGTCCATGGGACTCCAGGCCAGAATACTGGTTGCCCTCCTCTCGATCAGGGGGTCCTCCCCACCCAGGGATCGGGCCTGAGTGTCTTGTCTCCTGCAGCGGCAAGTGGGTTCTTTACCTCTAGCACCGCCTGACGCTGGCTGATATCAAGCGTTCTGGCCCCACCCCTCTCTGCTCTTCAAGTGTCGTATTAAATCTTAAGTCTGAGCTGATGGATTAGAGCCCTTTTGGGCCCTCTGGTGCATCTCAAGTGGTGTTTATGTTTTGTCTTAAGTTGGACAAATTATCATTATTGAAAATATTAATCGTGTATAGATAGAAAATATGAAAAGCTGACAACTTAGCTAGCCTGGCAATTGTGTGTGAAGAGAATACTTGTTTCTGTTGACCTCTCCTCATTCCCTTCCATCTCCCCTGCTTTGCCTTCCACGTCAGCTTCAGATGCAACTTTGTTCTTCCGTCAAGCCTATTCTGTGCTGTAAAATGGGTCGGATGTTTGGAGTACATGCTGATAATGGTGTTGATAGGCTAGACTCAACTTCTTTATGGTTGGTCCTAGAATATGTTTGTGTAAATAAGGGAATGAATGCATTTCTTACTTTTGTTTTTGAAAATGTTCTGGCTCTGCGACATCGCACTTACTTAAAATCTGGCCTCTAGACCAGCAGCATCTGCATCATCTGAGAAGCCGTTAGCAACTTCAAAGTTGAAGCTCTGCTTTTCTCTCCGACTTGCTCAGCCAGAATCTCTATACAAACGATTCTAAACATGTGTAAGCTTGGGAAGCACTGTATTGGAAAACCAGATATGTGAGGATTCTACATACATTTAAGCTTGGGAAGCACTGTATTAGCAAATCAGATATGTGAGGATTCTACATACATGTAAGCACTGTATTAGAAAATGAGATATGTGAGGATTCTATGTGCATGTCAGCTTGGGAAGCACTGTATTAGAGAATCAGATATGTGAGGATTCTACATACAGGTAAGCTTGGGAAAAAGTGTGTTAGAGAATCAGATATGTGAGGAAGCTGGTTATCTAGGTGTTTATAAGACTTTAATAGGACTACCAAGATCCATACCTACCTGCCCTAATGTCTGAAGTTCAGTTTGATATTAGGGAAGTCTAATATCAGAGCAAGTACTCACTACTGCCCAGATATTAGGAAAGTATCTGTCTGATCTCAGGGAAGTCTGGTATCAGAGCAAGTCCTCACTACTGCCCAGATGTTAGGAAAATACCTATCTGATCTCAGGGAAGTCTGGTATCAGAGCAAGTCCTCACTACCACCCAGATGTTAGGAAAGTACCTATCTGATCTCAGGGAAGTCTGGTATCAGAGTAAGTCCTCACTACCGCCCAGATGTTGGGAAAGTATCTGTCTGATCTCAGGGAAGTCTCGTATCAGAGCAAGTCCTCACTACTCTGATATTTAGCTCACTTTTCCTTTATGGCACCTGGTGGTTTCCCTCTTTTTCCTGTGAACTCAAACAAAATAAAACAAAACCCAATTCAGATATGGTTATATTTTATGTAGCATTTCTAGCTTTCTGTTGGCTAGGAAGAAATTAGATTATTTTAGTCCTTTTTTTTTTTTTTAAATTTTAACTGACCATAACAGTGTGAGATTAGAAATCAACCTCAAGAAAGAAAATCCTGAAAATCCAAAACACAGAGAGACTAAAAAATATGCTACTAAGCAACCAGTGGATTACTGGAGAAATCAAAGAGGAAATAAAAAAATATCAGAGATAAAAGAAAACACAATGACCCCAAACCTGTTGGTCACAGCAAAAGCAGTTCTGAGGGGGAGGTTTATCTCAATATTAGGGAACAAAAAAAATCAGATAAATAACCTAAACTTATACTTGAAGGGACTAGAGAAAGAACAATTTACAAAACTCAAAGTTAGGGATCACAATCATAACTACTGAGGAAAGGACTTTGCCAGCAAAGGTCCGTCTAGCCAGAAATTTTAACTGACCATAACAGTGTGAGATTAGAAATCAACCTCAAGAAAGAAAATCCTGAAAATCCAAAACACAGAGAGACTAAAAAATATGCTACTAAGCAACCAGTGGATTACTGGAGAAATCAAAGAGGAAATAAAAAAATATCAGAGGTAAAAGAAAACACAATGACCCCAAACCTGTTGGTCACAGCAAAAGCAGCTCTGAGGGGGAGGTTTATCTCAATATTAGGGAACAAAAAAAATCAGATAAATAACTTAAACTTATACTTGAAGGGACTAGAGTAAGAACAAACAAAACTCAAAGTTAGGGATCACAATCATAACTACTGAGGAAAGGACTTTGCCAGCAAAGGTCCGTCTAGCCAGGGCTGTGGTTTTTCCAGTGGTCATGTGTGGGTGTGAGAGTTGGACCATAAAGAAAGCTGAGCACAGAGGAACTGATGCTTTTGAACTGTGGTGTTGGGAGAAGACTCTTGAGAGTCCCTTGGACAGCAAGGAGAGCCAATCCGTCCATCATAAAGGAGATCAGTCCTGGGTGTTCACTGGAGGGACTGATGTTGAAGCTGAAATTCCAATACTTTGGCCACCTGAAGTGAAGAGCTGACTCACTTGAAAAGACCCTGATGCTGGGAAAGATTGAAGGTGGGAGGGGAAGGGGACGACAGAGGATGAGATGGCTGGATGGCATCACTGACACAATGGGCATGGGTTTGGGTGGACTCCGGGCATTGGTGATGGACAGGGAGGCCTGGCGTGCTGCAGTTCATGGGGTCACAAAGAGTCAGACACAACTGAGCGACTGAACTGAACTGAACTGAAGGAAAGGAAAGAAATCATAAAGGTTGAAATGGAAATAAATGAAGTAGAGATAGACATATAAAACTAATAACTGATTCTTTGAGAAGATAGACAAAATAAACCTTTAACTAAAATCATCATGAAAAAGAGATGATCTAAATCAATAAAATCAGAAATGAAAAAGAAGTTACACCAGATACACAGGAATGCAAAGGATCATAAGAGATTTCTATATACCAATAAAATGGACAACCTAGAAGAAATGGACAAATTCCTAGAAATAATTTCCTGAGACTGAACCAGGAAGAAGTAGAAAATATGAACCATTCAATTACCAGCAATAAAATGGAATCAGTAATAAATAAAGCAAAATTTCAGGTCCAGACATGGGCGAATTCTACTAAAGATTTAAAGATGAGTTGAGACCTATTCTTTTAAAACTATTTCAAAAAGTTGTAGAGGAAGGAATACTTCTGAACTCACTCCTTGAGGCCACTCTGTTACCAATCCAGACAAAGATATTACAAACAAAGAAAATTAAAGGTCAATATCACTGATGAACACAGATGAAAAAACTTCAAATAGAACCCGACAATACATGAAAGCATCATAATACCCCATGATCAAGTGGAATTTTCCCCAGGGACACAAGGGTAGTTCAATATCCACAAATCAATCACATTAGCAGACTGAAGAAATCGTAACAGACTATCATCCCAACAGATGGATAAAAACTTTGACAAAATTCAGTATCTGTTTATGATAACTATAACGAAGTGGATATAGAGTAAAGGCCATATATGATAAATCCAGGGCCTCCCCAGCAGTGCTAACGGTGAAGAACCTGGCTGCCAGTGCAGGAGGTGTGAGACGTGGCTTCGATCCCTGGGCTGGAAGACCCCTTGGGGGAGAGGACGGCAGCCCACTCCAGTATTCTTGCCTGGAGAGTCCCATGGACAGAGGAGCCTGGTGGGCTACGGTCCACAGGGCTGCAAAGAGCCAGGCACGACTGCAGGAACTTAGCACACACGATAAACCCACAGGTCACATCATGCTGCTGCTGCTGCTAAGTCGCTTCAGTCGTGTCCGACTCTGTGCAACCCATAGATGGCAGCCCCAACAGTAAAAAGCTGAAAGCATTTTCTCAAAGTCCCCATGCTTACCACTTTTTTTCAACACAGTATAAGAAGTCCTGGCCTCAGCAGATAAGAAAAAGAAACAAAAGGAATTCAAAACGGAAAGGAAGAAGCAAAAGTGTCATTGTTTGCAGAGGACATGATACTATACGTAGAAAATCCTTATAATGCCACTAAAATTTATTCAGTTCAGTTCAGTTCAGTCNGCCAATACTTTGGCCACCTCATGCAAAGAGTTGACTCATTGGAAAAGACCCTGATGCTGAGAGAGATTGGGGGCAGGAGAAGGGGACAACAGAGGATGAGATAGCTGGATGGCATCACTGACTTGATGCACATGAGTTTGGGTGAACTCTGGCAGTTGGTGATGGACAGGGAGCCTGGCGTGCTGCGATTCATGGGGTTGCAAAGAGTCAGACACGACTGAGCAACTGAACTGAAGCTTATATACACATGTGGAGAGTCTGGGGCCCAAGATTTAATCTTTAAATAAAGATTTAAATAAATATCTTAATATTTAGATGTTAAGGTATCTAGCAAAGATGTTATAACCATGAGTTATCTTTTAGCCTGTCTTTCCTTTCCTGTGCTCAGTGCATATCTGTTCATCTCCTTGGTCACCTAGCACTCATATACTATAGGCTGGTGCTCTGTAAACTGGGAAAGAAGCACACACACACAGTTGTCAAGTTCAATTCTGATTAAATGGGGCTTGCCAGAGAAGATATTTACAAACCCTAGTGTTGATTTGGAAAGTGTTGTTTGGTTAGAAATTGCTGATACTATAGACCTAGATGGAAACAGGGTAGGTAAAATTCTCTCCAGAGTCATCATACTTTTCTATCTATTCTCAAAGGACCCAATGCATATCTCCCAATTACTTGATTCCCTTTAGAAAATAGGCCAACTTTTCCTTGAGGGGTTTCTCAACACTCATCAATTCATTTAATAAATATTGTTGAGAATATACTCCTTGCCAGGTATATTCCAGGTAGATGTTTCTCAATCCTGTATGCTCATTTAAATTTCCTAAAAGGTTTTCACAAAATACCTATGTCAGGCCCCACACCAAATACATAAGCACTGAGTATGATCCTAAGTATAATCAGAATAAGGAATACTCTCTGGGCACTGAGGTTACAAAGAGGAGCAGGACAGACGAGAACCCTACTCTCATGGTGAAAGTGTTAATTGCTCAGTCGTGTCTGACTCTTTGCAACCCCATGGACCATAGCCTGCCAGACTCCTCTGTCCATGGGATTCTTCAGGCAAAAATACTGGAGCGGGTAGCCATTCCCTTCTCCAGGGGATCTTCCCAATCCAGATATTGAACCTGGGTCTCCTGCATTGTAGGCAAATTTTTTACTGTCTGAGCCACCAGGGAAGCCCCTTATATTTTAAAGAAAGAAGGAAACATTCCAAAATATTCATAAAGACTTTTGTTTCTGCCATTATGGCAGTCTAGAACACTCTAGAACCTTCTTACAACACAAGATCTAAATATTTAAGATAAACACTTTTGGGACTCCAAAAGAGTGTAGAAAATCCACTGAAGTCAAGAATAAACCATTAAGCCGGAAAAGCAGGTGAATATTGAAGCCACTGGTTTATGAGAAATCTGTGGCCTAGAACTTGAGGGTAGGGGTAATGGTGAAGTTAGATTGGTACTTAGCAAGAACTTGAGCTCAGCGGATCAAAGACCACCCTAAATAAAGATGGAATCCAGGAAGGGTTATTATTATGGAAAAGGGTAAATTAATGTGTGTGTGCACATACATATATACACATTCATACACACATCTATACTTCTTAAAAATGCTACAGAGACAGTAAGAAAAGTTACTTTTCTTGGCTTGGCTCTAAGTAATGATTAAAGTTAATAAATATCCATGACTGTTTGTGGTCAATGCTTAGTCCTTAGGGGCCCTCAGAACTGCAAGATTTGAATTACAATTTTAAATAGATTTGGATCTATGTTGCTTCTAGAAAGAAGAAAACATAAATCTATTTTATCATTTTAAAAATTGCTATAGGATACTATCAATAATAAGCTAAGAATTTTTAAAAAGAATCACAAAGCTTTAAAGAAACAATCATACGTGAGAGTTGGCAGAAAAAGCAAATAGATCCAGACCCACAAAGACTTCAGAAATTGTAATGATAAGACATTGATGAAAGAAACTGAAAACGGATAAACACACATTCCATGCTTATGGACTGGAAGAAATCAATACTGCTAAAATGTCCATACTACCCAAAGCCATATACAGATTCAGCGTAACCCACTCAAAATCCTAATGGCATTTTTCACAAAAACAGAACAGAGAATATTAAAATCTGTATGGAAACACAAAAGACCCTAAATAGCCAAACCAATCTTGAGAAAGAAGACAAAGCTGGAGGCACCAGGCTTCTTAATTTCCAACTATGTTACAAAGCTATAGTGATCAAAACGGTATGATATTGGCATAAAAACAGACACATAGATCAATGGAACAGGATAGACAAGAAACAAATCCAGACATATGTGGCCAATTAACATACAACAAAGGAGCCAAAAATTTACAATAAGGAAAAAACAGTCTCTTCAATAAATGATGTTAGGAAAACTGGATACCACATGCAAACTTACACCATAAGTAAAAATTAATTCAAAGTCGACTAAAGACCTGAAACCATAGCACTCCCAGAAGAAAACATAGGCAGTAATCTTGATATTCGTGTTGGCAATAATTTTTGGATTTGACACCAAAAGCAAAGACACCAAAAGCAAAAACATGGGACTACATCAAACTAAAAAAAGCTTCTACTCAGCAAAGGAAATCATTAGCAAAATGAAAAGGCAATCTACTGAATGGGAGAAAATATTTTAAAATCATTTATCTGATAAAGGGTTATTATCCAAAACATATAAAGAGTTTATATAACTTGACAGTAAAAAACCAAACAATCCAATTAACAGATGGGCAGAGGTTCTGAATAGACATTTTTTCAACAAAGACATACAGATGACCAACAGCTATGTGAAGGATGCTCAACAATCACTAATCATCAGTGAAGTACAAATCAAAATCACAATGAGATATCATCTCATACCCATTAGAATGGCTATTATAAAAAAGACACAAAATAACAAGTGCTGGTGAAAATATGGAGAAAAGGGAACCATGGGGCACTATCATTAGGAGTGTAAATTGGTTCAGACACTATGGGAAAAATAGAGGTTGCACAAAAATCTCAGAAATAAAGCCATCATATGACAGTAATCCCACTTCAGGTTATTTGGGAAAAAAATGACAACATTAACTAGAAAAGATACATGTACTCTCATGTTCATTGCAGCATATTTACAATAGCAAACATATGGAAACAACCTAACTGTCCATTGATGAATGAATGGGTAAAACATCACACACACACACACACACACACACACACACACACACACACACACCACACAGAGGAATATTATTCAGCTGTGGAAAAGAAGAAAATCTATTTTCAACAACATGATTGGACCTGGTGGTCCAATTATCCCAAGCAAAATAAGTCATAGAAAGATAACTACTGTATATCTCACTTATATATAGAATCTTAAAAAAAAAAAAAAACCCCAAACCAAGCTCAAATAGATACAGAGAACAGACTGGTAATTTCCAGAGCCAGCAAGTATGGGATGGGCAAAATGGGTGAAGGCAGCCAAAAGGTACAAGCTTACAGTTATAAAATAAGTAAGTCATGGGGACGTAATGCAAAGATTAACCACTGTAGTCAATAATACTTTATGGCATATTTGAAAGTTGTTACGAGTACATCTTAACAGTTCTCATCACAAGAAAAAAATCTGTTTAACTATATACAGTGAGAGACATTAACTTGACTTACTGTGGTGATCATTTTGCAATACACAGAACTACCAAACCATTGTATTGCCTCCCTGAAACTAATTAAGGTTGTATGTCAATTATATTTCAATACTAACAAATAAATAAATTTTAAAAATCCATTAAACAAAAAGGAAAGAAATTGAAATTTGATTCTGAGACAAGTTCTAGCAGTTATCTTTTGAAGGATCAGTGCAGGGTCCACACACCCCTAATGAAAGGAAACTTTATTTTTCCAGGATAGGAAAGAGATGATGGCAGGGATGGACGAAGAGTAAGATGGAATTGGTGAATTCCTAGTACACGTGGGGTCGTTACAAATGCACATACAAGATAAGAAAGTCCTGGCTGTTACAGGGGCAAGACTGAAGACATAGTTAAGCAATTTTGAAGGAATATGTTAAATAAAGATTGCCTTGCAATAACTTCCAAATGCTATTCTGGTCCCCTACGCTTGATCAAAGCTTCTTTTTAAACCAGGCACTGAACATTTTATCTTGGATATAAATTTTTTACTTGTTTTGACATCCCCAAAGATTTTTTTAAATCTTGCCAAAAAAATCTAAATATATAAGAGATTTGTGAGTGCACCTTGAGAGAAATGTATTCTGGATTCAGAACAGCTATTCCAGCCTAAGTAGTCAAGCTGTCATCAAGGAAGGGGCCACAGGTAGTATCTATTCTGCTGCCCGGAACACACTTTAAGGGTAAACTCTCACCAGGCATCTGGGCTGCTCTCAAATAACTGGTCTTCTTCTACAGCCTGCAAAGCCCAAGGGAGCCAAAATGACTGACTCGAGTCTTGAGTCCCTGGCCAGAAAACTATACAAAATTCACAGTCGAAGCCAAAGAAACGCAGTTTCCTCATAGAGCTGGTGTCGAGGGAGCAATCTTCTCTCAGAGCTTATCATGGAGAAAACCTTCAGCCACTTCGGGTTGGCTGTAGTTCAGCATTTCTCAGTTCCATGCACTTCTTTTTGAAATTTATGGAAATTACAATGCCTGGGCAAGTCAGACTGCAGCACACCAGCCACAGTGGCAGGGAGACCCCAGATCCCAGATGAAATCCAGGCTTCTTGGGTATGTCTTTTGGTTTGTTGCTGCTTGGTACACTGTGTTTTTTCTGATATGCTGGGGTGTGAGAATCACACAAAATCCCTTCTCAGGAAACAGATAAGAAAACTACACAATCCCTGCCAGATGAGCTAATGAACATTCTCAATTCTGAGAAGATGGAGAAATGAGAGTACCCTCAATCTGGAAATGAGAAGAGGGTATTGCTCACCATGTCAGACACATGATCTAGGAATGAAAAGCTTTCAATTCAGAAAGTTTTCTAAAAGAGAAAGAATAGCACAAAACTAGGGCAGGTGGCCGGGGAAGGCAATGGCACCCCACCCCAGTACTCTTGCCTGGAAAATCCAATGGACGGAGGAACCTGGTGGGCTGCAGTCCATGGGGTCACTAACAGTCGGACAGACTGAGCGACTTCACTTTCACTTTTCTCTTTCATGCATTGGAGAAGGAAATGGCAACCCACTCCAGTATTCTTGCCTGGAGAATCCCAGGGATGGGGGAGCCTGGTGGGCTGCCGTCTATGGGGTCACAGAGAGTCGGACATGACTGAAGTGACTTAGCAGCAGCAGCAGCAGGGCAGGCGGCACACTTTTCATTTGGGGATTGAGTAGAGGGAATAATCTTTAAGGTGCTTAAAAGGCTGCATTCTGACTACTGGAGGTGAGGACAACTATCAGAGTGCAGATAGGTTTTCTAGAACAATGGTTCTGGGCTGAGGGGTTGCCATCAGGAATAATTTGAAATGCCATCTGACATTCCCATCACAGAAAAATGCCATTTCAAAGGAGAAGAGCCGAGCAACTCGCGTCCTTATGCAGCTGCGTTTGTGACTCTACGTCACGGCCGCACACACCATCCACTGACCTGCTGACCACTCTGCCTTCCAGCATGATCTATGGCACTTGGAAGCTCACCCTCTGGGCTCTTTGGGTTCACACAAAGAACAATAAGGGTTGATTATTCTGAACACTATATAACAAGTTGCAGTTCCTGCTTATAACCTGCTTTAAAATGTTAGCTCCCTTTATTTTGACAAATAATTTTGGCATCAAGCAATGTGGAGATAAAACACCTCGTACTATCCAGATCTTCCATTCAGCTTTGGAGCGCTAGATTTTAACTCCCCGATAAATGGGATGAATTCAAACATTTGGAGATATTTTCATGATCAGATCTACAATACAATGCAATCCCTATTCTCTCTTGGAATTACTGAATCCGATCCTTCTTAGAAAGACAAAAATACTAGAAGTGACATTTTGGAACTACTCCATGAATATCAGTATTTGAATGGTGTGAGACTACTCTTCCTGACAGTAAAACATATTGTTTTGATCAGTCTTAAAGAAAACTAGATATTTTATTCACAAATCAAGAATTTCTGCTATTTTACAGCAGAATATCACACTGCAAAGGACAAGGCAAAGTTTAAAAAAAAATTATCCTTATCACTGAGAATAAATAAATGCATGCTTCACTTCACTAGATAATCTGAACTTTATGACCCCAAGGAGTTTTCAGAATAAAACTGAGAGAAGTGTCTTGGCACTGAGGGCACTTCCAGCATAGAGTAAGTACTAAGGGAGGATTATAGTATTCTACTTTGCATCTCTGAGATATCTCTGGGCCTAAGAAGAGGGCTCCAGCCTTAAAATCAACAGAATGACAAGTCTGCTGACAAACACCTCATCAAGTGGAATTGAAAAAAATGAAAACACCAACAGATGGAATGTGTCTGAATTCTCTCCCTGCTGGTGTGTGTGTCACCAAATATCAGCAGAGTAAACAGAGGAGGCCCCACAGGATCCTGCCAAGAAGGAAAGCTGCAGTGACCCAAATGCACTTCCCCATACGAAAGACTCAAGGTTGATGAATGCCATGTCTCCGCAGCTGGCTTTTGTTGGCTCTTTATATTTCCCTAGGTGCCCTTTCCTCTCCCAAAAAAACCCCCAGGAAAATCAGACCATAATTTTGAGTCAAAGAAATTTTCCATTTATATTTCCATAAAAACTCTGGTAAATATCATCTGTAGGTTTAAAGAATCAATCCTCCTGTTTCCTGTAATTAAGTGGGAAAATGAATTAGTGAATGTTTTCAAGCATAAGCATTAAAACAATAAATATGCCTCCATGGTGAAGTTTTCCTTTTGGAGGAGAAGAAGTAACAAAATCTAAATTAAATTAAAGTGGTGTTTGGGGAACCAAAGTGGTACTACAGCTCAATAAACTAATGTAATTAGATAACTTAAGAAATTTTTTGTTTCTAGTCTCCAGATCTAAAGCATGAGCTTTATAAAGGTTCGAGATCATTGTCAGCCTCCAGTTCAATATTCGAGCTTCTCAAATTCACAGCCAGCACACTCTGCCTTAAAGGTATCGCTTGTCTGATTATCGTGCCAGTCTCTCCATCTCTGAATGGTTTTGTGTGACTTTCAAGTATAGCGGCCCTGTTTGGAAACTGACAAGTGTTCATTTTGAAATGGAGTCATCAAATGCATGCAGCCTTCAGGAGGCTCCTCTTTTCATGAGAACAAACAAAGGGAAATGGTTTTAGTACAAAATCCCTTTTTAACAAATAAAAAGCTTGTATTGCACTGCAGGGCTGCCCACCTCCACAAAGCCCTGGCTCTTTTTGGTGGCCCTCAGAAGCAAGTTTTTCATTGTATAATTCATACAGGGATAGAGAGTCTGCTGGGCTAATGAGCTCTCCTGCAGCCTCTTCTCCCGCAGGCTAAACCCAAAAAGCATAGTCTTAAATCAGACAGTGTAAAAGCCAAAAGAGAGACGGGTAGGGTAAAGGAAAGAAAAAAAAAAAAATGTAGGGTCGAGAAAGCCAAGTTAGCAGTAGGCCAATAATCAAACCTTGCATCTGGCTTGAGTGAAGTTGTATGCTTAAAGATTTTCATCCACACAGTTAATTTCTAAGCTTGTTCCTTCATGGCCAAAGTTCTATTTTGAGTATGACACCATTTGAGCACACCTCCAATAGATATTAATGTAATAGATCATCATGGCAGCTGGCTCTTAAATATACTGATAGCAACCTTGACCAGGAACTGATTAAAAAGGATAGGATTAAGGAGCATTCCCTTTTTGCCAGAAAGTGGAGAATGACATTGGAAACCTGAGGGCTCTGATTCTTGCCCTATTACTAATTTTCCCATGTTTTACACTGTCACTGGTGAGTCTGGCAGACATTATTAGGAAGCTATGTGACAGCATCTAATAAAGTATGTTGGGAGAGAAATCATGGCTCCCCTTTGCACTGATGATCTTTTGGAGAAATACAGTATTGTGGATTACAGGAGATGGAGGTTGCAAACACTGATGATACCCACAGCAATTCATCATCAGCCTGAGACTTGCCAGTGATCTACAGCTATAAAGGAACAGCTTCCAGGAGGGACAAGGATGGAGGGTCTGTCTTACTCATGTTAGCAAAGATGTTCTAGAGAGGATCATCTGGATTATTTATTGGTTATTCTAAATGTCCGAACACAATTTCAGGACATGGCAGGTTCCAATGCAATGTGAAGACTGTAGGCTATTCTGCCTTTGTAAGCGTCCTAGGGTTGCAAGCAAACACCACAGACTATGGTTTAGGATGAACTTGTAGAATTCAAAAGGCCAGGAGAGTATTAGTAATGTTGGGGTTAACAGAGGCAGCTCATTTTAGAAATTTGGTATTTGGGTTTTTCAACATTATCCAAAGTGGGTTCACCACATTCTTTTTAACAAACTCTTCAGCACAGAGCAGATGGTTCCTCTATTAACAACCATTTGCATTTAACATATTGCAGTGATTTATGTACCACATGCCATTGAGCAAAGCAAAAACATTCAGTAGCGACTAATTAGTTGAGTGTAAAGACGCATATCTAAATGTTCAGAGCCCTCCTCTATGTTTTACATTATTATAGTTTACTGTTTCATTTGTATAAAGCACTTAAGTCTGAACTTTGACATCCATCTTACAGTTATGGCAATTATATGGTATGGTACTTTATGGTTGTATTAATGCTTCAGTCATACATTTTTTTAAAAATTTAGGTTATCATTTATATGTCAGAGTTCCCTGAGGTACTTGTAAGTCAGTCCTATTTTATTTTTAAATGTTAGAATGTTTTTAATCTACTCCCCAATTCAGCAAAATATTTATTTTAAAAAAGTCCACTAATAGAACATACTCAATATATAATAGAGATGAAATAAGATTACTAATCAAAAAAGGTGATTAACAAAGAGTGACTAATTTTAATTGGGTTTGAATATCATTTATATAATATATAATTCTTTTTATATCATGTCTTCTTAACTGTCCACTCTTCTGAGCTGACATAAGTTTTTTCTTTACCTGCTAAATCTCTGCTCAAATTCCCTCATGACCCATGGATTTGACTCTGAACTGGATGTACTTCTTAAGTTGGTGACCCTTGAACCTCACCAGCACACAGGGCTTTTGCTGCCTTTCAAAAGCAGATTCCCGGAAGCCAAAGGAGAATTCGAAGCCACAGGCACAAAATTAAAGATCCCAAAATATAAAGACAAGGTCACGACATGCAGTGTGCCTGGGATAATGATCTCTCAAAATATGTCCCAGAAGTACACCTGTGCCAAAGTGAAATTTGAAACTTGCTTAACTGATGACATGAAAGCTCACAGCCCCCAACCAGGTAATCAGAAAGCAGCTAATCATGATAAACCATCTCTAAACATTGTAAGATGACTGCTTCTGAGACTGGATTCAAACAGAGAAGCATTTGAAGAGACCCACTCCTATAATAAAATCCACATTAGGACTTAAAAGTAGGCAATAGGAGCCGAGAGCTGTAGAGAGAAAGAGAATCTGGAATAGAAGGCAGCCCTGCTGAGCCCAGTGCCCTCCCCATTCCAGGCGGGAGACCTTGGATGGATTCAAACAGAGAAGCATTTGAAGAGACCCACTCCTATAATAAAATCCACATTAGGACTTAAAAGTAGGCAATAGGAGCCGAGAGCTGTAGAGAGAAAGAGAATCCGGAATAGAAGGCAGCCCTGCTGAGCCCAGTGCCCTCCCCATTCCAGGTGGGAGACCTTGGGTCCAGCCTTGAGGGACCCTATGGACAGGAAAGACTCCCTGCGGGTGTTGAGATAAATCAAGCTAAAGCGGATTTGAGGTCCACATGGAGCCTGGATACCAAGGTGAGCTCCCTGTGCTGCACGGCAGGCGCCCATTAGCCATCCATTCTGCACGTGGCGCTGCACTCTCAATTCGTCTCTGATTTCCTTCCCTCACTGTGTCCGCAAGTCCATTCTCTGCATCTGCATCTGTATTCCTGCCCTGCAAATAGGTTTTATCCGCACTATTTTTCTAGAATTTGTATCAGTTCAGTTCAGTTCAGTCGCTCAGTCGTGTCCGACTCTTTGAGACCTCATGAATCGCAGCACTCCAGGCCTCCCTGTTCATCACCATCTCCCGGAGTTCACTCAGACTTATGACTATCGAGTTGGTGATGCCATCCAGCCATCTCATCCTCGGTCGTCCCCTTCTCCTCCTGCCCCCAATCCCTCCCAGCATCAGAGTCTTTTCCAATAAGTCAACTCTTCGCATGAGGTGGCTAAAGTACTGGAGATTCAGCTTTAGCATCATTCCTTCCAAAGAAATCCCAGGGCTGATCTCCTTCAGAATGGACTGGTTGGATCTCCTTGCAGTCCAAGGGACTCTCAAGAGTCTTCTCCAACACCACAGTTCAAAAGTATCAATTCTTCGGCGCTCAGCCTTCTTCACAGTCCAACTCTCACACCCATACATGACCACAGGAAAAACCATAGCCTTGACTAGGCGGACCTTAGTCGGCAAAGTAATGTCTCTGCTTTTGAATATACTATCCAGGTTGGTCATAACTTTTCTTCCAAGGAGTAAGTGTCTTTTAATTTCATGGCTGCAGTCACCATCTGCAGTGATTTTGGAGC
>SJYX01019120.1:258142-280740 GCA_006410675.1 Oreotragus oreotragus | reverse complement strand
GCTAGCAAAGTAATGCTCAAAATTCTCAAAGCCAGGCTTCAACAGTATGTGAACTGAGAACTTCCAGGTATTCAAGCTGGATTTAGAAAAAGCAGAGAAACCAGACATCGAATTGCCTACATCTGTTGCATCACTGAAAAAGCAAGAGTTCCAGAAAAACGTCTTCTGCTTTATTGATTACGCCAAGCCTTTACCTGTGTAGATCGTAACAAACTGTGGAAAATTCTTGAAGAGATGGGAATACCAGACCACCTGACCTGCCTCCTGAGAAATCTGTATGCAGGTCAAGAAGCAATAGTTAGAACTGGACATGGAACAACAGACTGGTTCCAAATTGGGAAAGGAGTACGACAAGGCTGTATATTATCACCCTGCTTATTTAACTTATATGCAGAGTACATTATGCAAAATGCCAGGGTGGATGAAGCACCAGCTTGAATCAAGATTGCCAGGAGAAATATCAATAACCTCAGATATGCAGATGACACCACCCTTATGGCAGAAATTGAAGAGGAACTTAGAAGCCTCTTGATGAAGGTGAAAGGGGAGAGTGAATATGCTGCCTTAAAAATCAGCTTTCAAAAAACTAAGATCAGGGCATCTGGTCCCATCACTCCATGGCAAACAGATGGGGTACCAACAGAGAGTTTTTTGACTATTTTGGGAGGCTCTGGTGAAATAAAATGGAAATGTTCCTTTACTGTAGGATATGTCAGGGCCTTTAATATGCTCACATATTAATATAACATACTGTAATTCTCCTAGAAGGAAATATTGCAAATAACATTTCCAAAGTCTTTGACTATCACATTCTTTGAGGAAAATTTTGAGAAACACAAATCAAGTATAACAATCTCATTTCGAAGATGAGAAGACCCTGCTTAAAACCTATTTCTCCTGACTACTAGTCAATGTTTCCTTCTGCGTTCAATCGCTCAGTCGTGTCTCAGCTTTTGTGACCCCATAGAATGGAGCCTGGCAGACTCTTCTGTCCACGTGATTTTTCAGGCAACTGGCTGCTGCTGCTGCTGCTGCTAAGCTGCTTCAGTTGTGTCTGACTCTGTGCGACCCCATTTTGCTATTTCCTACTCCAAGAGATCTTCCTAACTCAGGCAGGGATCAGACCTACATCTCTCACACCTCCTGTATTCTTTGCCAATAGTGCCACTGTTTCCTTCTAAAATAAGACAAATAATGATATTGAGATCCTGATGTTTTGTCCTCTGTTCTCTCAATACATCCCCAGCACATTATCAGTTGTTTTAGACACCAGTCTTAGGCAAGAAAAGAGCTGACACAGTAGCCATCCCAATTACATATCCTAATATTCTGGATTGGGATCTTTGGGCCAATGATGTGAGTCTCTTATATCACACATTTAAACCTAGGCTGTTCAACACTGAGAAGACAAAGATCACGGCATCCGTTCCCATCACTTCATGGCAAATAGATGGGGAGACAATGGAAATAGTGACAAATTTTATTTTCTGGGATCCAAAATCACTGCAAACTGTGACTGCAGACACGAAATTAAAAGACACTTGCTCCTTGGAAGAAAAGTTATGACAAATCTGGACAACATATTAAAAAGCAGAGACATCACTTTGCCAAGAAAGGTCTGTATAGTCAAAGGTGCAGTTTTTCCAGTAATCATGTACAGATGTGAGAGGTGGAGCATAAAGAGAGCTGAGTGCTGAACAACTGATGCTTTCAAACTGTGGAGCGGGAGAAGACTCTTGGATAGCAAGGAGATTAAACCAGTCAATCCTAAAGGAAACTCAACCCTGAATATTCATTGGAAGGACTGACGCTGAAGCTGAAGCTCCCGTACTTTGGTCACCTATGCAAAGAGCCAACTCTTTGGAAAAGACTCTGATGCTGGTAAAGACTGAAGGCAAGAGGAGGAAGGGGTGACAGAGGATGAGATGGTTGGATGACATCTTGACTTGGTGGACATAAGTTTGAGCAAACTCAGGGAGATAGTGAAGGACAGGGAAGCATGGCATGCTGCAGTGCACGGGGTAGCAAAGAGTCAGACACAAGTTAATGACTGAACAACACTTCATTCTTTCAATTTTTTTTCAAGTGGTTCAGTAATGAACACATTGGCCAAAACATAAGTAATTTCAAATTTTTACATGAAAAATGCCATTTGTATTTTGAAAGGGATTACACTGAATGTATAGATTGCCTTGGGTAGTACAGTCACTTTAATAATATTGATTCTTCCAATCCAAGAACATAGCACATATTTTCACCTGTTTGTGTTGTCTTCAAATTCTTTCATCAGCACCTTATAGTCTTTGGAGTAAAGGTCTTTGCCTTCTTAGGTAGGTTTACTCCTAAATATTTTATATTGTTTGATGCAATTATAAATGGGATTGCTTCTTTCACTTTCTTTCACTTCACTGTTAGTGTATAGAAATGTGACAGATTTCTGTACATTAATTTTGTGCCCTGCAACTTAACTGAATTCATTGATAAAGTTTTGGTGGTTTTCTAGTGGCATTTTAGGATTTTCTATGTATAGTTTATGACTGGCATCACTGACTCAATGGACATAAGTTTGAGCGAACTCCAGGAGACAGTGAAGGGCAAGGAAGCCTAGTGTGGTGCAGTTCGTGGAATTGCAAAGAGTCGGACACAACTTAGTGACTAAACAAAAACAGGGACGTATAGTATAATGTCATCTGTAAATAGTGAGTTTCTTTCTTTCTTTCCAACCTGGCTTCCTTTGATTTCTTTTCCTTCTCTGATTACCGTGGTTAGGACTTCCAAAACTATGTTGCCTAGAAGTGGTGAGAGGGGGTATGCTTGTCTCTTTCCAAATTTCAGAAGTATAATGTCATCTGTAAATAGTGAGTTTCTTTCTTTCTTTCCAACCTGGCTTCCTTTGATTTCTTTTCCTTCTCTGATTACCGTGGTTAGGACTTCCAAAACTATGTTGCCTAGAAGTGGTGAGAGGGGGTATGCTTGTCTCTTTCCAAATTTCAGAGGAAAATAAAGAACTTTCCACAGAAATAGACAGCTCTTCACTGTGAGTATGATGTTAGCTGTGGGTTTCTCATATATGACCTTTATTACATTGAGGGAGACCTCTTTGCTTACTTTCTGGAGAGTTTTTTTTTAATCACAAATAGATGTTGAATTTTATCAACAGCCTTTTCTTCATCTATTGAAAAGATCATATGATTTTTATCCTTCAGTTTGTTAATGTGGTATATTACATTGATTGATTTATGGATATTGAAAAATTCTTGCATCCTTGGGATAAATCCCACTTGATCTTGGCGTATAACCCTTTTAATGAATTGTTGGATTCAGTTTGCTAGTATTTTGTTGAGGATTTTTGCATCTATGCTCATCAGTGATATTGGCCTATAGTTTTCTTGGTTTGTAATATTTTTGTCTCAGGGTAATAGTGACCTCAAAGAATGAGTTCAGAAGTGATCCTTCTACAATTTTTTGTAAAAGTTTCGGAAGTTTAGGTGTTAACTCCTCTAAAGAGTTTGGCAGAATTCACCTGTGAAGCCACTGGTCCTGGATTTTTCTTTGCCGGGCATTTTTAATTACTAATTCAATTGCCTTACTGGAAATTGATCTATTCCTATTTTCTACTTTTTTTTTCTGGTTGAGTTTCAGGAGATCGTACCTTTCTAAGAGTTTCATTCCTCTTAGGCTGTCCATTTTTTGGCATATAGTTGTTCATAGCAGTCTCTTATGAGTCTTTGTATTTCTGTAGTGTCAATTCTAACTTCTTTTTCATTTCTGCTTTTATTGATTTGGGACCGCTCCCTTTGGAGACCTGGGTTTGATCACTGGGTTGGGAAAATCCCCTGGAGAAGGGAAAGGCTACCCACTCCAGTATTCTGGCCTGGATAATTCCTTTGGGGTCACAAAGAATTGGACATGACTGAGCCATTTTCACTTTCCTTTTTTTTCCCCTCAATGAGTCTGTCTAAAAGTTTATCAATTTTATTTACATTTTTCAAAGAATCAGCTTTCATTAATAGTCTTATTGACCTTTTCTATCTTTTTTTTTTTTTGTAGGCTCTATTTCATTTATATCTGCTCTGATCTTTATTTCTTTCCTTCTACTAACTCTAGGCTTCATCTGTTTTTCTTTCTCTAGTTCCTTTAGGTGTAAAGTTAGGGTCTTCATTTGATATACTTCTTGTTTCCTGAAGTAAGTTTGTGTTGCTATAAAATTCCCTCTTAAAACTGCTTTTTCTGCATCCCACAGGTTTTGAATCATCATATTTTCATTTGTCTCTAGGTATTCTCTAATATTATATTCAAAATAAACTAAAAATTGATTAAAGATCTAAATGTAAGAATGGATACTATAAAATTCCTAAAAGAAAACACAGGCAGAACATTCTTTGACATAAATCACAGCAATATCTTTTTGGATCCTTCTCATAAAGTAAAGAAAATAAGAGAAAAACAAAGCAAATGGGATCTAATTAAACTAAAAGGCTTTTGCACAGCAAAGAAAACCATTGACAAAAAGACAACCTACTGAGCAGAAGAAAATATTAGCAAATGATAGGACTTATTTGGGGTTGATATCCAGTATATATAGTTTATACACTCAACATCAAAAATAACAACCCAATTTTTAAAAATGGCCAGAAGAACTAAATAGACATTTTTTCAAAGAGGAAATGCAGATGCTTAAACAGGTGCATGAAAAGATGCCCAATACACTAATCAACAACGAAATGCAAATCAAAACCACAATGAGATATCACCTCACACCTGCCAGAATAGCTCTTATCAAAAAGAACAAAAACAACAAATGTTGGTGCAGATGTGAAAAAATGGGAACTCTTGTACATTGATGGTGTGAGTGTAAACTGATGCAGTCACTGTGGAAAACAGTATGGAGGTTTCTCCAAATACTAAGAATAGCACTACCTTCAGTTCAGTTCAGTTCAGTCGCTCAGTCGTGTCTGACTCTCTGCGATGCCATGAATTGCAGTACGCCAGGCCTCCCTGTCCATCACCATCTCCCGGAGTTCACTCAAACTCACGTCCATCGAATCGGTGATGCCATCCAACCATCTCATCCTCTGTTGTCCCCTTCTCCTCCTGCCCACCATCCCTCCCAGCATCAGAGTCTTTTCCAATGAGTCAACACTTCGCATGAGGTGGCCAGAGTACTGGAGTTTCAGCTTTAGCATCATTCTTTCCAAAGAAATCCCAGGGCTGATCTCCTTCCGAATGGACTGGTTGGATCTTCTTGTAGTCCAAGGGACTCTCAAGAGTCCTCTCCAACACCACAGTNTTTCTCATGATGTACTCTGCATATAAGTTAAATAAGCTGGGTGACAATATACAGCCTTGATGTACTCCTTTCCAAATTTGGAATCAGTCAGCTGTTCTATGCCTGGTTCTAACTGTTATTTTTTGACCTACATACAGATTTCTCAGGAGGCAGGTGAGGTAGTCTTGTATTCCCAGCTCTTGAAGAATTTTTCACAGTTTGTTGTGATCCAAAGAATCAAAGGCTTTGGCATAGTCAATAAAGCAGAAGTAGATGTTTTCTGGAACCCTCTTGCTTTTTTGATGATCCAACTGGTGTTTGTAATTTGATATCTGGTTCCACTGCCTTTTCTAAATTCAGCTTGAACATCTGAAAGTTTATGGTTCATGTACTGTTGAAGCCTTGCTTGGAGAATTTTGAGCGTCACTTTGCTAATGTGTGAGATGAGTGCAGTTGTGCAGTAGTTTGAGCATTCTTTAGCATTGCCTTTCTTTGGCATTGAAATCAAAACTGATCTTTTCCAGTCCTGTGGCCATTGCTGAGTTTTCCAAATTTGCTGGCATATTGAGTGCAGCACTTTCACAGCATCATCTTCCAGGATTTGAAACAGCTCAACGGGAATTCCATCACCTCCACTAGCTTTGTTCTTAGTGATGCTTTCTAAGGCCCACTTGACTTCACATTCCAAGATGTCTGGCTCTAGATTAGTGATCACATCCTCATGATTATCTGGGTCGTGAAGATCTTTTCTGTACAGTTCTTCTGTGTATTCTTGCCACCTCTTCTTAATATCTTCTGCTTCTGTTAGGTCCATACCATTTCTATCCTTTATCGAGCCCATCTTTGCATGAAATGTTCCCTTGGTATCTCCAATTCTCTTGAAGAGATCTCTAGTCTTTCCCATTCTGTTGTTTTCCTCTATCTCTTTGCATTGATTGCTGAAGAAGGCTTTCTTATCTCTTCTTGCTATTCTTTGGAACTCTGCATTCAGATGCTTATATCTTTTCTTTTCTCCTTTGCTTTTCGCCTCTCTTCTTTTCAGTGCTATTTGTAAGGCTTCTCCAGACAGCCATTTTGCTTTTTTGCATTTCTTTTCCATGGGGATGGTCTTGATCCCTGTCTCCTGTACAATGTCACGAACCTCATTCCATAGTTCATCAGGCACTCTATCTATCAGATCTAGGCCCTTAAATCTATTTCTCACTTCCACTGTATAATCATAAGGGATTTGATTTAGGTCATACCTGAATGGTCTAGCGGTTTTCCCTACTTTCTTCAATTTAAGTCTGAATTTGGTAATAAGGAGTTCATGATCTGAGCCACAGTCAGCTCCTGGTCTTGTTTTTGTTGACTGTATAGAGCTTCTCCATCTTTGGCTGCAAAGAATATAATCAATCTGATTTCGGTGTTGACCATCTGGTGATGTCCATGTGTAGAGTCTTCTCTTGTGTTGCTGGAAGAGGGTGTTTGCTATGACCAGTGCATTTTCTTGGCAAAACTCTATTAGTCTTTGCCCTGCTTCATTCCGCATTCCAAGGCCAAATTTGCCTGTTACTCCAGGTGTTTCTTGACTTCCTACTTTTGCATTCCAGTCCCCTATAATAAAAAGGACATCTTTTTTGGATGTTAGTTCTAGAAGGTCTTGTGGGTCTTCATAGAACTGTTCAACTTCAGCTTCTTCAGTGTAACTGGTCAGGGCATAGACTTGGATTACTGTGATATTGAATGGTTTGCCTTGGAAACAGACAGAGATCATCCTGTCGCTTTTGAGACTGCATCCAAGTACTGCATTTCGGACTCTTTTGTTGACCATGATGGCTACTCCATTTCTTCTAAGGGATTCTTGCCCACAGTATTAGATATAATGGTCATCTGAGTTAAATTCACCCATTCCAGTCCATTTTAGTACGCTGATTCCTAAAATGTCGAGGTTCACTCTTGCCATCTCCTGTTTGACCACTTCCAATTTGCCTTGATTCATGGACCTGACATTCCAGGTTCCTATGCAATATTGCTCTTTACAGCATTGGACTTTACTTCCATCACCAGTCATGTCCTTTTGGGGAGTTCCGGGGAGTTCATAATTCACTGTCGTATCTTTTTGCCTTTTTGAACTGTTCGTGGGGTTCTCGAGGCAGCGATGCGGAAGTGGTTTTCCATTCCCTCTCCGGTGGACCACGTTCTGTCAGCCCTCTCCACCACGACTCGCCAGTCTTGGCTGGCAGGTGGGTTCTTTACCAGTAGTGCCAGCTGGGAAGCCCCAGTTGTAAACATATATACATGCATATTTGCATATATATATATATATTCATCTGTCTCCTAAGACAAAGGAAACAAAGGCAAAAATAAAGCACATGGGACCTGAAAGTGAAAGTTGCTCTACTGTGTCCTACTTTTTGTGACCCCATGGATGGAATGCTCCAGGCCAGAATACTGGAGTAGGTAGCTGTTCTCTTCTCTAGGGGATCTTCCCAACCCAGGGACTGAACCCAGGTCTACCACACTGCAGGTGGATTCTTTACCAGCTGAGCCACCAGGGAAGCCCTCTAAAAGCTTTTGGACAGCGAAGGAAATCCCTGACAGTGCGGATAGACATCATGCTGAATCAGAGGAAATATTTGCAAGTGATATGACCAACGAGGGGTTAATATCCAAAATGTGTAAACAGCTCATATGATTCAATATTAAAAAAAACCCCAATGTAATTTAAAATGGACATATTTGGATAGACATTTTTCTAAAGAAGACGTAAAGACATTCAACACATCCATGAAAACACGTTCAGTGTTGCAATTGTCGTGCATGCTCAGTCACTGAGTCCCGTCTGACTCGTTGTGACCCCAAGGACTATAGTCTGCCAGGCCTCGCTGACCATGGGATTTTCCCAGCAAGAATACTGGACTGGTTTGCTATTTCCTTCTCCTGGGGATCTTCCCCATCCAGGGTGTGAGCCTGTGACTCCAGCATTGGCAGATACACTCTTTACCACTGAGCCACCAGGGAAACTCAGGGAAACGCAAATCAAAACCACAAGGAGGTATCATCTCACATTTGTAAAGACGGCCATCATAAAATCCATAAATAACAAGTGTTGGTGAGGATGCGAAGAAAACGGAGCCCTCACACACTGCTGGTGTGAACATAAATTGTAGCAGCCACCGGGAAAATAGTATGGCCGTTTCTCAAAAAACTAGAAACAGAACTCCCATATGACACAGCAATCCCACTCCTGGGTGTTCACCTAAAAATACGGAAAATCCTAATTTGAAAGCTTTTATTTACAATAGTCCAGATATGGAAGCGTCTTCAGCCGGCACTGTTCGCTCTGTCTCCCACGTGCTGCTTCTCTCCAGCTGCTGGCGGCCGGCGTCGCCTCCCTGGCCTGCTTAGAGCTCTCAGGTGGGAAGGCCACGTAGGCTGTGCTCCTGCCTCAGGTCTGCGCCTCTCTCCTCAGCTTCACCTGGCACGTGGCACCAGCCTCGGTGGCTTCCCAAACTGCAGTGTCCTCCACATCCACAACCGCGTCCGCATCCCTATTGAGACTCTTGGCTCCTGCGAGTGAGGAAGCCAGCGCCTGGGAAACCACCTTCCAGGAGGGCAGTGGCTTGCCTCTGCGGGCTCCGCGTGTCCCCAGGGTGCCAAGTCTAGGAGGGCAGTGGCTTGCCTCTGCGGGCTCCGCGTGTCCCCAGGGTGCCAAGTCCAGGGCCCCATTCACTGATGTGCAGGAGCCTCTGTCCTTTCTGTTGCTTCCTCCATTTCATTTTCCCAATCAGAGCACTCAGTAGGGCCTGTGGGAAGGTTTCCTTCCTCCATCCCTGATGGGCCCCCTGCTCCATCACTGGTTTGAGCCCTCAGCATAGCTGCCCCGGGACTGATCTGGAGGACCCCATGGCCAGGGATGTGGGCGGGTTCACCCTGGTTGCCTAGCAGCAGTGGCGCTTGTGATAGCCCCTCTATAGCGTCTTATATAAAGTCCCATTAGGAAGCTCAGCCCAAATCGTAGTTGATTTAGATATTTGTCTCCCTCACTGCACCATGAACGCCTGGGGCTCAGGACATGCCCTCTATCTTTGTTTCTCCAGTGCGTAGGTCTTGATAAATAAATTCATGCTCAGTTCAGTTCAGTTCAGTGGCTCAGTCGTGTCCGACTCTTTGCAACCCCATGAACTGCAGCACGCCAGGCCTCCCTGTCCATCACCAACTCCTGGAGGCCACCCAAACTCATGCCCATTGGATCAGTGATGCCATCCAATCATCTCATCCTCTGTCATCCCCTTCTCCTCCTGCCCTCAATCTTTCCCAGCATCAGGGTTTTTTCAAATGAGTCAGCTCTTTGCTCAGGTGGCCAAAGTCTTGGAGCTTCAGTGTCAACGTCAATCCTTCCAATGAACACCCAGGACTGATCTCCTTTTGGATGGACTGGTTGGATCTCCTTGTAGTCCAAGGGACTCTCCAAATCCATGTTCCTGAATAATAAAATTCATTTAAAAACTTAGGGTAATGCTAAGGGTTGAATCTTTGCAGTAAACTGGTGTATTTCCTTCCCATAATAATGAAAGATCCATACCCTATTCTCCCGTTTGTTAGAACCTTGTGGGTGTCCTTGCAGGTGTGTGCTTGTTTGCTTGTGGGTGTCCTTGGTTCTCTTTTAATTGTCTTTGATCGTATTCTGCCTGTTTCTGTGATGCCGCTGCTGCTGCTGAGTCGCTTCAGTCGTGTCCGACTCTGTGCGACCCCAGGGACGGCAGCCCACCAGGCAGCCCATGGGATTTGCCAGGCAAGAGGACTGGAGTGGGGTGCCATGGAATCTCCCCTGACCAAGGGTCAAACTGTATGCATATGACAGGCAGATTTTTAACTTCTGGACCACCAGGGAAGTTCCCAAATGTTTTTAAAGATGTAAAGACATAAAGAAAAACCCAAGAACACTGTGAAGTCATGTTACCCACAGGGGTCTTTAGACCCTTTAATCAAGTAGAAATTGTTAAGAGGCCAGGCAGAATTTCAGGGAAGATTTTATTAAGACTCTTTCTGTAGCTCAAAGGAGCAAAATCAGGAAAGAGGTGCCCCTGCTGCTCCCAGAGGGTAGCTTCTTCGGTTCTTAAAGAGGAACACAGGGGTCTTTAGACCCTTTAATCAAGTAGAAATTGTTAAGAGGCCAGGCAGAATTTCAGGGAAGATTTTATTAAGACTCTTTCTGTAGCTCAAAGGAGCAAAATCAGGAAAGAGGTGCCCCTGCTGCTCCCAGAGGGTAGCTTCTTCGGTTCTTAAAGAGGATGATGGCGGGGGCGGGTCTGTGGGTCTGCAAGAGGCCTGCCTTAGGGGTCTGCCCGCCCCTGTGCTGGGGCCCTGTGCAGGGATCTTGTGCGAGAGGCCTGCCTTAGGGGTCTGCCCACCCGTGTGCTGGGGCCCTGTGCAGGGGTCTTGTGTGAGAGGCCTGCCTTAGGGGTCTGCCCACCCCTGTGCTGGGATCTTGCCCCAGTGCCCTGCTTTTGCTCCTGGCATCGCAGAAATAGTGGTTGGTTTGTCACCTTTCAAAATCAGGAAAGAGGTGCCCCTGCTGCTCCCAGAGGGTAGCTTCTTCGGTTCTTAAAGAGGATGATGGCGGGGGCGGGTCTGTGGGTCTGCAAGAGGCCTGCCTTAGGGGTCTGCCCGCCCCTGTGCTGGGATCTTGCCCCAGTGCCCTGCTTTTGCTCCTGGCATCGCAGAAATAGCGGTTGGCTTGTCACCTTTTGGTATCTTGTGCTGTGCTGTGCTTATCCTATTGTTCATAATTACCCCAACTGCACATGCCTGTAGTTACTTTTAGTCATTCAGACTTTCTCTGTATTCTGTTTCTGGAGGAGATCTTTGTCTCTGGTAGAGAACCCCAGGTCCCAGCCTATCTCATCTGGATTCAAGGCGATGTCCTTAGCAGCATCCTGGGGCCAGAAGGGAAGGGAACCAGTGCCCTTAATGCTTCTGAAGGAGGTGAGAGCTTTCATTGTTTTTAACCCATCAGAGGCAGAGAGGAATCTCCCTGCCTTAAGTCCTGCAACTTAAGTCCTTAATTAGGACCAGTTTCAAGAAAGATATTGAGATTCTCTGATCTTCTTGGTGTTTTAGTACAGTATGTCGTCAAAGTTGGATGATGTGATCCACATGTTTTCCAGAAGGCATTGAATTCCAAGAGTGCCTAATACAGTTACCAACAATTTTTAGACTGTAAGGCAATTTTTAAAACCTTAAGACAATTTTAAGTTGGGAATACAGCTGACTTTTCTAATACAAAGCCAAGGGAAAGAAAAGGAAAAAACAACAGCTAGGGAATTAGAGGCTGAACTGAAGCCAAGCCTCTGATCTTTCTTTCTTCTTCTTGTGTGCGTCTATCTGTCCACATCATGTTTTCTCTCCCAACTTGTTCCTTTTCTATTAATCTAATTATAACACGTGGCCTNTACAAAGCCAAGGGAAAGAAGAGGAAAAAACAACAGCTAGGGAATTAGAGGCTGAACTGAAGCCAAGCCTCTGATCTTTCTTTCTTCTTCTTGTGTGCGTCTATCTGTCCACATCATGTTTTCTCTCCCAACTTGTTCCTTTTCTATTAATCTAATTATAACACGTGGCCTTCGATTTTTGAATGCCTTGCTTGGAGTGACTCAGGAATACATGCTCCTCCTCTTTCTACTCCAGAAGCTTCCACGCCATCGCCCAGAAGCCCCATGGGAGCTTGAACTGCTTGTTTCTTCATTAACCTCCTAGTTTGGGAGATGTGTGGCTCGGAGGAGTGAGAGAAAGAAGGGTCTTCATTTTCAAAGTTTCTAGATAATAATTTAATATACAATGAGTTCAAGCCTTCGAAAAATCTATGCCTGGAATCTAACTGCATCCTGAGTTCCCCCAAACCAAACTTGTGTCATCTGATTGTTCCTTCATTCTACTCCACGTGAAATTCTTTTCCTTGTCCCCTTTAGTCTGAAAAAACAACAACCTTGTTTTGCTAAATAGTACATAAGAGTGTTTCACAAATCCAGGCGGGACAAAAAGAGGGGTGCAGAAGTCAGGAGGCCTGCTAAGGTAACTAAGAAGCTCTTTAGAGTTCACCATGTCTTTTTAAGAGAGCTGCCTGAAGTTTTTATAGAAGTTACCTGCATGGTTGCAGATATAACCTTACCTTTATAGACTAGCATGTTTCTGCTTCCTGAGACAGCCTGAAGATCTTCCTGTTGGAGGAGTGTGTAATTTCCTCGGTTCTATCTCATCGCAACAAAAATTTGAAGTGATGGCCCAGCGTTGCAGCCCTCGGACAGACCATGTCACAGCTCTTGGACAGATCAGTGTTACAGCTCCGTGTTACAGCTCAGTTTTATTTAGAAAATAAAGAAAAATACATCCTCGAGGCTTGGGGCCATGCCGACCCAAAAGACATGAAGAGGTGAGAGAGAGGGAGGGAAGGAGGGAGAGAGGCCTCCGGCCCTCGGGCTCCTCTTTCTGTATGTGTTTTCTCCCCTCGCTGGGGCCTGCCCTGTGTAAAGTGGGCTACCTGAGGTCCTCACTCCAGTCTCGGAACTTCCTTTGTTCTGTTTTCGCGGGCTTTTCCCTTCCTTGTTTTTAGCCACTGCCATTTTGGACTCCATTTCCCTGTTCTAACTACCTAGCATTCCCGTGCCTTAACTGCCTTCTCTTACCTTATATCTCAGGCCAGGGCATGGCAAACTACGACTCATGGGCCAAATTTTGCTTTTATATGGTCCCAGCTTAAGAATGGTTTTTACATTTTTAAATGGTGTCCAAAAAGTTAAAGAATAATCTTTGTGAGACATGAAAACTTATGTGAAATTACCATTAAAAATTTTTTTAAACATATTATCCACGATTGTTTTCCCACTAAAATGGCAGAATTGAGCAGCTGTGACAGAAACTGTGTGACCTAAGATACTTGTTTGGTTCTTTATAGAAAATATTTGCTCACTCTGGGACTAGCATTTCTTCGCTTGCATTCCCTTGTCTTCCTAGGCTGTTTCTAAATGATTCCAGAATACCTGAGATGCATAGGCCCATCTGCTCACTGTTTCCACTGGAGAAAACCCATTCCTGTCATATCTTTACATGTATTATGAGGGTCTTTACAAAGTCTGGGGAAGGAACACAGGAAAAGCTCACAGGCAGACTGCATCTTGCCATCTTGCTTGCTATAGGCTGTATTTCTTTTTCTTCCTTCCCCTCCAGCTGGCATAACTGAAGACTTCCCCCAGGTCACTTCCACAGACTCTGAGGCTCCTTGCAGGCCTCAGCACCTTCCCCAGGCAGGCTTGTTGAGGAGTGATTTCTAAGCACAAGCAGTGCTGTCCCTGAAAAAGAATTCTAGCGAATGCGGTTTTCTCTGTGTCATTATAATGGGAGAACAATAGTTCTCTAGAGATTTAGCTGAGGCTCAGAGTGCTAATGACTTTGCTTTCCAATACTCTCAAGTTCGTTCTCAGTCAGATCTGGAAGTCTCTTCATGGAGCATATCATCCATGCGTTCTTTCAGACCTCAGCTCTCCAGTGGTCTTTCAACTTTAATCCTCTTGCCTATATCAAAGAAAAAAGAGATCAGAGGCTATTATTTCAGGCATTTTCAGCTACTTAAACTCATAGAAGCCTGATTTTTATTGTACAATGCTTAGCAACTTAGTTTTTAATCAAAACATCACACTCAAAACTTTAGTTACAGTGGTGTGTCAGTGATCTATTGTTACATGGAAAGATTGCCTAGTGAGTAGCTGAGATTATTAAAATATACAGCAGTGTCAGAAATTCAAGCTGGAGTCCTGATTGAGAGTGATTAGAGGATATTTATCAAACTTTTCTGAAAGCCATTCTTTGTTCTCCTGATCATGGTTTTAGAAGAGTATTCTTGGGAGCATAGTTATAGACACTAAAATATGCATATGAAATACATATCTTATTTAATAACATAACATTTTATTTATTTCGGCATATAGATGGAGAAATATAGGGAAAGTATTTGTATATCACCACACACTTCTGATCCAGATAGAGTTGTAAATTTTGCTCCAAACATGTTGGAAAGATGTATAAAATATAAAAGACATAAATAAGGCTCAAAATCTAGAGCAGCATCTCTACGGGGAGAAAATCAAAGGTCTGATTGAGGTTCAAAGTATAGATTTGCTGGGCTTTGGGTAACATGCTTATAGGAACTGTGTGGGGCTAGTGTTCTCTGCTCTGGAAATGAGGCATAAAGAAGTATTGTGGGTTTATGACTAATAGAACTGTGTGAGCCTGAGGGGCTGAAATACAGCCTCATCAAGCCACTGGCTCGGTGACTGAGCTGGATTTGCTGTATGTCCCCAAATCACTCTGGATAAGGAGTTTAAGCAAAGCAAAGCAAAGTGAAGTCGCTCAGTCGTGTCCGACTCTTTGCGGCCCCATAGACTGTAGGCTACAAGGCTACACTGTCCATGGGATTTTCCAGGCAATAGTACTGGAGTGGATTGCCATTTCCTTCTCCAGGGGATCTTCCCAACCCAGGGCTCGAACCCAGGTCTCCTGCACTGTAGACAGACGCTTTACCATCTGAGCCACAGGGAAGTCCTAAGGAGTTTAAATTAGCAATATAAGTCCACCTGGGATGAAGAGGAGCGAGGGAGAAAGAGAAAGCAAAAGCTCCCACTCAGCACATGTGAAACTCAAGATTCTACAACAGGCAAAGCAATTTTAAGCCAGGGATAAATCAATGATCAGATGAAAAAAATCGTTCTAATATAGATAAAACAATAGCACAACAAATCCCTAAGCTATAAAGCAGATCGACAATTTTGACTATATAAAGATAAAAGGAACTTTGTATTGCAGAATTCACTGTTCTGGTGGATGGTGACAGCATTTCACTGCTAACGAAGACTCCTAGGGTCCTAAAGGACAATGGCTTTCAGATCTACAGTTTATTGCAGGAAAACTACAACAACATGAAGATAAGGATGTGCCTCGCGGCTCAGGGCAGGCTGCAGAGCCCAGGTACGAACTTCAGGGCGCTCTGCCCAGATGGCTGGGCCAGGATGCACGTCGCCTCTCAGATCAGGAACCACTGGTGTCTGTACAAAACGTCTCAAAACCAGGGCGCCCCCGAGGAGGCTCAGATGGGGCTTATTTGTACCTTGCTGGTCACTTCAGCATATTCCTTCCATATAAGAGCTCAAGTCAGAGCTCCTCCGAGAGCCTTGGTGAGGCTGGGTATAAACAAGCAGTCTCACTGTTATCAATCAACAATGCTAACAAGCTGGCATAGATCCTACACCAAAACTCACCTAAAACCCACAGTTACGAAGCAGCACTATTAAGCAGTTCGTTTCACACCTTAACCAGTGCTGTGCATGTGTTTCAGCCAAACAGTTCAGGCTAATTCAGACTTGTAGGGATCAATCCTTTCAACAAAGCCACCGTAAACAGAGTCAGAAGGCAAGTGACAAACTAGGAAAATGAAGTACAGCTCACAGTGTAGATAAAAAGCCAATTCCCTAATATATAAAGAAGGTCTACCAAGCAGTATCGAAAAGACTACTCGTTCAATGGAAAAACAGTCAATGAATATGAAGAGACACCTTATAGAAATTAAATAATTCTTAACATATGAAAATAAACTTATGAAGAAATGCTCCTTCCTGTTCATAATAAGGAAATGCATATTGAAAGCGCTGAAATGTCATTTCTCACCTATCACTGGCAAAGATCAGAACGCTTTTGTACACATCATGTTGGAAAAGGTATCAGCCAATCTCTCTCCTCATAGTTGCTGAGGGAGTCCCATCTTGAAAGGGTGTCTGAGCTTCACATTTCATTGTCTACCACAATTGCCTCTCAATTGTAGGGAGCTTAAAAGATGAAAACATATGGATTCTGGGTAAAAGTTGCGAGAGTCTGCTGTGCTGATGTCATGTAGCAGCAGCCCCAGGACAACATACAAGCAAATGGGGGTGGCTGTGTGCCCGCACAGCTCTACTTATGAACAGGATTTATTCACGGATTTAACACGTGGGCCCTTGTTTGCTTATACCCAAGGATATAAAGTAGTAATTTCATCTGGGAAGTTCCAGTCAGCAGGAGTTTAGAGGAAGGAGGGATTTGCGTCTGGTTAGCAAACATTTAAGGAGTCTTCATGGGGATGGTGACACCTCATTTGGAACCTTAGCATAGGGCGAAATTTCAACTTGGGGGTATGGTAGGGAGAAAGGCGAGGGTGAGGCAAGAGGGGTGTTCATGGTAGAGGAAAAGAGGTAAGCAGAAGCACAGTGGAGCTGGGTAATAAGAGGGTGTGTCACAGCAACTCACTGGTGTAAAAACAGTATGCATTAAGTGGACTAATATGGATATAGGTGGGAAGGCTTCTGAATCAGACAGAGGGAAATGAGTTGATGATGTAGTCAACTTGGGTGGGTTGATGGTGGGCCACTGACTTAATTGGCATGGTTAGTCATGCCTCAGGAAACATGGTGTGCTGAGGGCCTGACGCTTAAGTAATTATGGGGTGCTCCTCAAGAAAGAGTTTGACATTAAGTACAGGACGTTGGAAGGGGCTCTTGTGAATGCTGGGTCCTGAAACCTAAGTTTTACTAGCCTCCTGGAACATCGCCCTGTGCAGATGATATTAAACGTGGTGGCTGCAACCCTAGTCTTGGTATGAGATAGCAAGAACTAGACGTGGAAATGGCAGAGGGAACTGGGAAGACGGGGCAAACGTCAGACTCTACTGAGGTAAAAGTTCAGGGCCTGACAACTGGGAAGCTGAAAGTACACAGTCTACAGCGTCTGCTGGAGGCAGAGAAGAAGAAACAAAGATAGATCCGAGATTTACAGTTTATGAGTGACAAAGGTGGTGACGACATGGACAGGAAAAGAAAGCACAAGGGGAGGTGCAGGCTTTCCAGGAGGAGGGCGCAGTCAAGCTTGCACAGGGTGAGTTTAAGAAGGTCTAGGCGAAAATGTCCAGCTGGCCACTGAGATGTGAATAAGAGATGAGGAAAGAAGTCTGAATCTGGGGGTCACCTACATCAGCACGAGTGCTGTGAGAGAATTAGATTGTCAAGAGAGATGACGCAGAGAGATCTGAAGTCTCTCTGGAGTTGCCTCCTTATTTGGTAGAGGTTGAAGTAAAAAATGTCTCCCCATAGAATGGATATTCTTATTTGTTTTTTGACTGCCAAATTTGTTTATGAATATCCCTGAACTTTAGCAGATTATTTGGCACGAAACTTTTATTTTTTTTAGATCCTTCATCCTATTAATTTATGGTATTTTAAATAATGGGTGATAATCAATGGGGTGACTATTTACTCAAGAGTACAGAGAAGGGCCACACATAACTGCATTGACAAGAGTACCAGAGTCTGGGAAAGGGTCCCTGAGTAACTCTTTTAGAGGGGCTTCCCTGTAGCTCAGATGGTGAAGAATCTGCCTGCAATGCAAGGAAAGATCCCCTGGAGAAGGGAATGGCTACCCACCGCAGTATTCTTGCCTGGAGAATCCCATGGACAGAGGGGCTTGGTGGGCTGCAGTCCATGAGGTCGCAAAGAGTCAGACACAACTGAGCAGCTAACACAGACACACTCCATTTATAGCCATTATAAAATACTGGCTGTATTTCCTGTTTTTTAAAATTATATATATAAATATATATAATATAATAGTTTGCACTTCTTAATCCCCTATCTGCAGCCATGAAATTAAGATGCTTGCTCCTTGGAAGAAAAGCTATAACCAACCTAGACAGCATATTAAAACAGTAGAGACATTACTTTGCTGATAAAGGTCCATCTAGTCAAAGCTATGGTTTTTCCAGTAGTCATGTATGGATGTGAGAGTTGTACTATAAAGAAGTCTGAGCATAGAAGGGGGAAGGCAATGGCACCCCACCCCAGTACTCTTGCCTGGAAAATCCAATGAACGGAGTAGCCTGGTGGGCTGCAGTCCATGGGGTCGCTAACAGTCGGACAGACTGAGCGACTTCACTTTCACTTTTCTCTTTCATGCATTGGAGAAGGAAATGGCAACCCACTCCAGTATTCTTGCCTGGAGAATCCCANCACTTCCCTCCCCTCACAGTGGCCGCTAGCTTGTTCTCCGTATATGTGAGTCTCACTAGTTTGTGCTCCATACATGTGAGTCTGCTGCTTTTTTTGTTATGTTCACTGGCTTGTTGCATTTCTTAGATTTCACATGTAAGTGATACCATACAGTATTTGTCTTTCTCTGACTTATTTCGCTTACCTTAATTCCCTCCAAGTCTGTGTTGCTGCAAATGGCGAAATTTCATTCTTTTTTATCGAGTGAAAGTACTTTTAATGCTTCTTTATTATCCATTAAAAGTTACAGCTATCACCCTAAATTTTAATATTTAAATAAATTATATTCATTCTGACTCAGGGCACCTGTTTCTTAAGATGACATTTACTGTGTTTTTCAGTTTCCTTTCATGAAGCTACGGAAGTTTGGGAAGAATCTGCCTCCACCTCCTGACAGATAACCTTTAAATCTGTCTTACTTCCCTAGTATTTACAAGTACTCTACCTCAGAAGGGGTCAGACCTCTAGAACTAGAAGGAAAGAACTCTCGAAAGGCATATAATTATAAGTAATAGTTATGCTCTTTCACTGTAATTACCGTTCCATTTTAGAGTTTCCATCTGCCCCTTCATGATTCCTTCTGACACTAACAGGATCTAGGAGGTTTGGTTCAAGCTTTGGGGAGAAATACATATACTTTTTGAGAACGTTTAATTATCTAGTCTCAAATGGTTGGTAGAAGAAACCAGGATATTTGTTCAGTCCAGTCTGTTGATATCTACCCAATTAGTCAACTCTTTTTAAGAAGCCTAGTTATAAAACACACATTTTATTGGGTATTTTATTATACACATATATAATATTTCACTATACATTATATTATTATATTTCTCTATTGTCTTAATGATTTTTTTCATGAGTTCTCGCAGTAATTATTTTTGCTCAGTATTTTGAGAAGCATATTCCCCTTCTCAGCATCTATGGAATTATTTGAACCATGGGAGAAGTAACTTTGTCAGAAAGTTTACTCAAAAATACTATAAAGTGGTGGTTTCCTGCCTGGTTCATTAGCAGAGTCACCTGGGAGTCTCAAAATACACAAGTTTACGTTATCTGCAACCATCAGTACTTTATACTTTTTCTTAGGTTGACACGCAATACTTTCCTTCTTTCTCTCTTTATGTTTTGCTGAGATACGTCGTCTGTTCTTATGGCTCAAGATATTCCCTGTATTCTGATGATCCACAGATTTATGTCCCGAGTCTAGTTGTTTTACTTGACTCCAACCACACGTTTATCATTTCCATTTGTATGATTCATTATGTCTCAAATGTAATATGTCCTGAACTCATGAGTCTCCACTTCAGCCTACCTGTTCATCTCCACCTTTCTTTCAGGAAACAACCACCGTCTATGCTGACAGGTAGATATCACCTTTGATTCTTCTTTCTTCCATACCCAAACCCTGCGCTCTGCCAATGCAATACCAGTTACTGTGGATTTTTTAAAACAAATATTTCATACCTGTTCATGGTGACCTCTCAGTTATCCAACAGTATATAGAAATGACATAGGTAAGGTGGTTAAGTTTCCACAGAAGCAAATATTAAACCCTTTAAACTCCAACCTTAACTAGTTAACTACAACTTGACAGAAATCATTCCATCATCCACTGTATATTTGTGGATGTTGGCACTCTTACGTGAACGTATTTGATGATTTACTACAGAGCTACAGTCATTGTTACGTACAACATAGTTTGCTGTTGCTGTGATAGATTCATATGGCACTGCTCCTACTGATAACCACACTAGTGGCGGCAGCAACAGCATTTGTTTAATGTTGCAAGATGTGCCAGATGCTATTCTAAGCACTTCACATTCCCTGGTGGCTCAGAGGTTAAAGCGTCTGCCTGCAATGCGGGAGACCTGGGTTTGGTCCCTGGGTCAGGAGGATGCCCTGGAGAAGGAAATGGAAACCCACTCCAGTATTCTTGCCTGGAGAATCCGCCTGGTAGGCTGCAGTCCATGGGGTCACTAAGAGTAGGGCACGACTGAGCAACTTCACTTTCATTTTCTTTTTTTTCTTAGTTTCACAACAACCATATGCAGAGTAAGCCCCACTTTATAGATGAAACTGAGGCACAAACAGGTTAAGCAACTTGCCCAAGACTACAGTGGGAGAGCTCCCAATTAACCCCAGGTGTAAGGGTGAAAGGCAACACGGCCATAGAGAATGGCATGACGAAGTACAGAAATCTCTATTTAAAAAGGATACTGGCTGCTTCTGCTGCTGCTAAGTCACTCAGTCGTGTCCGACTCTTTGCGACCCCATGGACTGCAGCCCACCAGGCTCCTCCGTCCATGGGATTTTCCAGGCAAGAGCACTGGAGTGGGGTGCATTGCCTTTTCCGAGGATGCTGGCTATTTCCTGGTGAATCTCTCTCTCTCTCCCACGTTCACCTGTTCTGTGACTGATATGCGTTTCTGTCGGCGTCGGGCTGTCTTCACAGCCTCCCCACTCGCACGGAGCTCCTCTGTGGCCCCCTCTCCTGTGAGCTCTGCGGCTTTCCTTCCACAGTACTGCTGTTCCCTTCTGCTGTCGCCAGTGGGCCCCCAAGCACCGCTCTGCAGAGCTTGCTGTCTGCTATATTCTATTCTCCCTCCCCTCTGCCCGTCTCACTTTAAAACAATCTCTCTTGAAGGCTGTTTCCCCCTAATTTCCTAGAGTTTTCACCGAGTATCTTTGGGTCAATACTGCTAACGAACAAGGCCACTCCTACAGTGACACTGCCAACCTCAGAGCACTTACTTGCGACAAGAACGACACCTGGTGCCCAAGTTCTAGACCCCTCGCTTGTCTCCTGCCAGTTCTGGCCTGGGCACCCAGCGTTTCTTTTATTGACAGTATGAAAAGGCATGGTCTCTGATTCTAATCTCTGATATTTATTTCGTAATGAACCATCTCCGTTTCCTCTCGTTCCGGTTCTAATCTATGCAATTCTTGACCCAATCATGTTGCAGTCCCCTTAGGAAGGCTACAGATCTGTAATCGTCACAAGAGGATGGTTCACATAGTCCGTNATTTCCTCTCGTTCCGGTTCTAATCTATGCAATTCTTGACCCAATCATGTTGCAGTCCCCTTAGGAAGGCTACAGATCTGTAATCGTCACAAGAGGATGGCTCACATAGTCCGTCTGATTGTCAGCTTCTGGGGACTCCTTCACTGGGTCACAGTGAAAGGGCTGCGACAGAACAGACACCGCCCCGGGCCGGCAAGGGTGCAGGGTGACGCGTGGGGCCGCTGGGGTGAGCCCATGGCTGCCCCACTTTCAGCCAGCTGCTCTATCCTCTTCACTCCCTTGGTATATACTGAGCACATGCTCCCTACCCAACCCTCCGGGTCCTCTACTGGATCTGGAACCTTGTCCAAAGAGTCAACCCACTTGATTGAGCTTTTCCAAGTTCTGGACCGCCCCTCCCCGCTTGTGGCCCTATATGCAGCTCAAGGCTCTCTGGAAGTCTATTACAAATAGATGGGTCAGCTAGAACTGTCACACTGATTGGAGGGTCATACTGACTCTTCCGTTTTTTGAGATACCAGATGTCACTGTCACCGCCATTCCACAGAATCCTCACCTCCTGGAAGACTCCAGAACAGTGCACGCGGCCCCTCTGGCTACTCCCTTCTCTCTGCCCCACCTTACGTTCCCTCAGTCTCAGCTTCCCGTCGTTCACTGAATGCGCATGATTGCCTTCTAGCTGAGCTCACCCAAGTTAAAGCGCTAAGCATCCTAGATTTGCGTACATCCTAGTTTGAGTACAGTTTGGAGCCATAAAAGGACTGTAAATGGAGAAAGTTTTGCTCAAGCACAAAATCATTAATTAAAGAAGCAATGTAAACTAAGGATTAGTCTGGGTCCTTCAGAGAAACAGAACTCAAATACACTAAAGAGATTCTATGAATTATCAAGTCACATGATTATGGAAGCTGAGAAGCCCCAAGAGTTACAGTTGGCAATCTGGGGACCCAGGAAGGTGCCCAAGTATAGTTTCGGTCCGAGTTTGAAGACCTAGCAGAGGGGGTTCTTCCTGGAGCCACAGGAACAGCTTCACAGAACAGCTTGCACGGCGGCCTTCTCCCGCTGCTGGACTCCGACTTGGACTGGAACTTATACTGTCTGGTATGCTGGTTCTCAGGTCTTCAGACTTAGGCTGGATCTATACTTAGGGACTTTCCTGGGCCCAGCAGGAAGAACCCCAGACCCCGCCCCGCCCCTGCCCCG